>UELV01152530.1:0-16890 GCA_900490015.1 Megastigmus stigmatizans
AATAAACACTCGGTATACTCGCACAGTATACCGGCAGCAACCAACGCAATTACGGATTCTCGAAATAAAAGAACCGCGCACATCCAACGTTCGCGAGCAACGCACTCTCTCTCTCTCTCTCTCTCTCTCGGCGGCGGCGGCGATCTCAAAACATCCGCAAAAGCTTGAAAACCATAAAACCGCAGCTCCTCGTTCATCTCTCGCTTTCGGAAAGTGCTGGAATCAGAAGCCGTATACACGAGAGCGAGAGGGAGGGAAAGAGGGAGAGAAATCAACAGCAGCAGTAGCAGCAGCAGCAGCAGCGGTAGAATGAGAAGAGAGGAAAACTCGTGCGGAGAGAGAGAGAGAGAGAGAAGAGAGGTACAAAAAGCCGCATGCATGTATGCATGCATGCAAAGTGCCCTAGCGCATTGCTATACTGCAGCGGCGGCGGCGACGGCGCGTCTTCCACACGTACTGCGCGCGTCATCATCCCACGCCTGCACTGCACACCACCAGAGACGCTTTGCTGCTGTGTTGCTCGTGGGGGCTTCTCTTTCTCCCTCCCTCTCTCTTTCTCTCTCTCGCTCTCGCTCCCGTCGTTTATTTCGCGGTGCGCAGTGGCATCGCATATACACACAGTTGCGGCCGTGTCAGCCCGTGTGAGAGAGAGAGAGAGAGGGAGAGAGAGAGAGAGAGAGAGAGTCGAGGCATAAAAGCCCATAGGATGACGTTTTACAAAGGGTCTATCAAGCGTGGAGCAATGTTGATGGCCAGCGGATAGCCGTTGCTCTCTTTCTCTCTCTCCCACTCTCTCTCACTCTCTCTGCTGCTGCCCGCTGCAATTTCATCGCGTACACACTTACGTGTATACATATAAGACTATGTACGTGTGTTGGTGCACAAGGGCGTGTGAGTGTAAATGTGAAAACGCGAGCGATGTCGACGTTGGAGCGCGACTCGAGTCTCTGCCTCGTCGTCTACGTCGTCTCTCTCTCTCTCTCTCTCTCTCTCTCTCACTCTCTCGTCGTCCTCTTTCTCGTTCACGTCCGCGATTTTTACGAGGCTCCCTTTACAACCGACAAAATGTAATTTTCTGCGATATGTGTACAGAGCAAGAGAGAGCGAGAGAGACAGAGAGAGGGAGAGGGGGAGGGAGTAGAGTGGCTTTTATCGCTCCAGAAGTATTGGCTGAGCAATGACGCGGAAGGAAAGAGAGAGAGCCTAGTCGCGTTCCTCTCTCTCTCTCTTCCCTTTTCTCCTGTTTTTCACTCTCTATCGTTCCCGGCTGTGCAACGTTCCTTTCGGCATGATTGCCGCTACTGCCGGACTATACACGTCCTTTCTTCCTTTGTGTCCGTTTCTGTATGTACCGCTCGCACGCGGCCGACATTATATTCCGTCGCGGTTTAAGCGATATATTTTTCTTTTTCTACGAGGACATACCTACAGTGAAATCATAATTTCGGTCCCGTTCCTGTGTGATATATTGCATTTCGCGGTGCTCAAAATTCCTTTTTGCTAAACATACATGGGGTATAACTTAGCATGACCCGTCTTTTATTAGACATTCGTTAATTCAAGTTAAAACATCATACCGCATCACTACAATCTTATCGGCTTACATCGATACTACTATGGATTTCACGTATTATATCCATTAAAACGAACCTCCCATAACAGCACGGACATCAATTCTAGATTTTACAATTGATCACTGGCAAAACAACACGTATATATCAGAAACATATATTCCTCTGTTCGGTAAAAGGCAAACTCCTCGAGAGTTACTCATAAACATATAAGCACAATACAATAATTTTCGTGAAAAAAATCATAAAATCGGTCGGTCTTTCTAAAACGGGCCACCTCGTACACGTTCACCGCAGCGATAAAGCGTCTCAGAGCCAGTAGTCTACCAGCAGACGGCTAGTAGGCAGCAGCCCTTAAATCAAAATCTGATTTTACGCCGCTATATCTACACGCGGGAGGTTCTCCAGCAGCGCGTACACACACTCGCGCACACAGGCACACACGTGTGCCGTAGTCGTGGCGATTACAATGTCGGCGCCAAAAACTTTTGCACCCGTGCAGAGACTGAGTGGAGAATCCTTCCCGTAACTTTATCTCCTGTAAGGCCGCGCGAGTCGGCGCGAATTGAATTCTAGAATTTATAGTGGCGAGCTTCCGTTCGGCCGCATGATGCGTATATATATAAAGAAGCCGGATTTACGAGGAGCCGCGCGCAACGTCCCAAAGATCCTATTCGCCTGGGCTTAATTGGAAGGCCTGGCTAATCGCTCGCGCCTCCTTTCTTGTCGCTCTTGCTCTCTCTCTCTCTCTCTCTTTTCTCCTCTTTGCGCGCCTCGTTCTTTCCTGTAGCAGCAGCAGCAGCAGTGCAGAGAGAAGAAGTAGAAATGAGGCGCAAGCCAACCTGACCTCCGGCCTTTTTCCCTCTTTTCTCCTTGACGTCACGATGTCTGACTACTTCGTTCGTCTTCTCTTCCTCGCTTCTGTTTTGCGCCCGGCGATCGTTGTTTTTGCTCGCGCGAGACGAGCGAGCTGCTGGCTTTTATCTCGATGCCGACAGATGATGCCGAGGGGAACCGGAGCGATAGATCTATCCTTTTTACCATAGACCGATTTCTTATTCCAAACGCTGTATCCGCCGGGATAGCAAGTGAATAATTAAATCTGTGATTCTGCGATGTGCCAGAGAGGTGAACGTATAGATGTATAATGAGATGTTATCGGTAATTGAAGAATTGATCGAAAATCAAACTGAATTTCACCGTTACCTCGATATTAATCTTTGTAAAATCTTAAAAGAATTCAGAAAATCATCGACTACAGATATAAGTGACCTTTCATCATTTCAAAATCAATACCTCGATCGGACAATGTGCGCGCAAGTAAAGTGGGGGCGGCGTGCAGCTATTAAAAAAGCGCGGCCGCATCGAAAACCCAGGGAGTGCAGCTACGCACTAGCCGCATGCATGTGTACTCCCTTTGAACTCGCATAGGCTGCTCCAACCCTAACTGGCCATATTATATACCATACATGCACGAAAACGCGCAGCGAAAAAGCTTCAGTCACTTTTTCTTTTCCCCTCCCATCTATAGCCATATATACCTGCACTATATACACACACACAGCGCGTCTATCCCCGGCAATGCATAATACACTTTATGAACGGCGGCGGCGGTGGCGGCGGCAAATGCGCTCGAACGCCACGGGTTGTTTAGATCGCTGAATTCTCTCTGCAGTGCAGTAGCAGCGGCGGTGGCGGTGGCATCACCCCATAGCCATCCTCCTCTCTCTCTCTCTCTCTCTCTCTCTCTCTTCCAAAACCATTTCCAGCCTCTCGCTCTCCCTCTCCCTCTCCAATGCCTGTCGTCTCTCTCTCTCTCTCTGCACACGCGGCGCTCGGTTATTGTTCAAGTTAATTGATGCGTTATGTTTGATGCCGTTGTGATAGCCATTGTACGCGAGCGGGATGTCCACTGATAACTGAGTTACCGACTGCGGCCTCTCGCACGCACATATACCCACACACACACACATACATATAGATGCAGTGTGCGAGTCCACATATGTATATGGACAGCGGCAGTAGCAGCAGCGAGAGAAGAGAGAGAGAGAGAGAGAGAGAGAGTGCACTCAGACCTAATTATCTCGAGCCGATGCCAGTGGCGCATTGCGCGTCGGCCGCGAGTCCGTTGTGTCCGTTGCGTTGCATTTGCAGCCGAGGCCCATAGGCCACACACGCGCCAACGCAACGCAACGCTGCGCAAATGCACTCTCTCGCACTCTCTCTCTCTCTCTATATATATCCCAAAACTCGTTCGTTCACTCGCTCTCTGTCTCGCTCGTCCCCGATGACTCGACTGCGCCCGTTGCCACGGCAGAGATGGGAGTATAGAGCTCGGCCTCTCTGCCTGCGTGCGGTAGCGACTCGAATTTCCGATATATCTCGTTTCTTCCTCGTGCGACAATTCGGTTTTTTTCTTCTTTTCTTTTATAAGCTTTTTAGCGAGGCTGCTGTTCAAGGTCGAGCTCACGGCGTGTATACTATACTATTTATTCTATTGTGTACAGCTTAACGGATGAAAAATCATTATAATGAGTATTATCACTTTGTATTATCGATTTAACGCGAAACGTTACACTATAATATATGTATTTTATGTACTACACGCGAATTGAAAGTCCATCGTTGAATATATATATATATCCTCGAACAGACTATTTGGTAGGCGGTAAAATCGCATCGAGAACTCATCGAGTATACATGTGCACACACTATAACACGCCAGTGCGCGTTGAATTATGAAATTCGAATGTCATCGAAAATATATATAGATAGGTATATCTACACGGTACTCTCGAGCCGCGAGAGCGCGCGTACAGTTTGCAGTGTGTGTGTGTATGTGTGTGTGTGTGTGTATAGCTGGTGTGCAGGTATTGGTCGGAGTCCGGGGGACGCACGAGAGAGCAGAAACTATCGGGAACGCGAGTGCCGATGAAGCATTAATCTCGCGGCAATATCGGCACGCGATGATATTCGAGGCACGAGTATTATACGAGGCGATGTCATTAGTTCGTGGCTACACTGCCTGATCTCATGGGGGGGCTTGCCGCTATCCGTGTGTGCGAGAAGCTGCGGATGTAGCTCCGGTGTGGCTGTGTGCGAATCTGTCTATATGTTTGGGACCACAATTATAATCCGTTCGAGAGTGAATTCCTCCTGCAAATGGACAATGGATAGATATTGGACGCGTATATTGATATAGACGGAATAAATGTAAACGTCAAATTATCATTTAACAATCGCTTTTATATCTTTCTCTCAATTGCTTATACACATTTGTGTGAATTTTAGATAATTTAATATTTATCGCAGGTATTTTATAGAATCTTTCACACCTAAAATATTTATAAAAATAAACAATTACATAATTAATCATTCATTTGGTAATATTACTTTAATAGTCGATCTGTGTACGTATGTAACTTTATACACGACCTGATACATCGGAAATGGAACGTGAAGCAACATTCGGCAGATACACGCGAGTCGCACACATACATATGAGATATTCAAATGACGGGGCCTCAGATTAACCCCACAAGAGAATCAATTATTCCCGCAATTAGGCAAAGTTCTGGCCACAGCAGCACAATGGACAACTACCGCAGTTTCGGTTTCGGATGCAACGCGCCACCGCGCCACGAATCCGCGAGCGGTAAATTGAATGCGGTAGGACGGAGAGCTAGAGAGAGATAGAGAGAGAGAGGAGATCATCCGTACCCTACTAATCTATTTCACAGAAGGCAGCCACATGCCGCGTAGCTTACACGCCAAGTAAGAAAGAGACGGACTGCGGGAGGTTAACCCTTCATTTAATATATATGCGGAGGAAAGAGGCGGGATATGTGGAGTGACTTTAAAGAGGGTGTTGTACGCTACAGTCGAAGCCAATTGGGTTTGATAGACTTTTATGTTAAGAAATATTAAGAAAATTCTATTTTTTTGGAAGATTAAATTATATAGAATAGTATGAATATAACGTCTTATTTCTACATTTCTTGTACTTTCAAATCGCATGATCTTTGTAGTCTAAGCAGCGATACAATTTTTACACGTCATCCAGAGAATCTTGCAGCATAAATTCTCGACACTAATGACCGATAATACAAGTATAGGTATATGTTGGAAAGCAGCAAGAGAGTATCGTGCAATATCTTTTACATTTCCACTTTATATCCCTCCCCTTACATATATAACACGCATATACCCATTACACGCGGGTAAAGCGCGTCATCCAGATAAACTTGGTCCTCGCGGCATTATTGTCATCGTTACCATTAATATCGGGCCTGTAAAGTAAGGAGAGAGTGAGAGAGCCCCTATATAGAAACCGAGGTCATGAAATTCCCCGAATCAATACGTAATGCGGTCGCGCTGGTGGCGTTATACGTATTCTCCCTGGCGTCGGCGTCGTTGCGTAGCGACTTCGAAAACTGTAATTGCCGCGGACGAATCGCGAGGATGTTTCGTGGCTCAGGTGCCAGTTTGGCCCGTTACGCTCGTTAATAGCACGCCGTTATAGCGGCTGACGTCGCCGATTGCCGAAAGTGACGCGGTCGAGAGAGCCAGAGAGAGAGAGAGAGAGAGAGAGAGAGGAAGAGACTGAGAGAGAAGTTTGAGAGCATCTTTCGCGTAGGGGCGCGCGAAGCTAATTATTACAAAAGACGTAATTGCATTATTCAAATGAGGGCTAATGCTCGTATATTTATTCAGCTTGTTTAATGACACTTTGGGCGAGTGCCGACTTGATGATGTGGTTATAATGCTTTTGCGTATATATCTCATCGCGTTTGACCGTGAATTATTTACAATTTGTAAAATTCCGGATGAAAATATAAGATGAGCGTGCAGAGAGAAAATTTTAGGTTAAAGATGTGATCGTATTCAATTATATATTTTTTTTCATATTCAACACTGTCATGTACTTGATCCGAAATACTATTCAAAGACACATAGTTCTATATCTATAAATTTTTTGTATAGTAAGAATAGCAATATTTGAAGATTTTATTTTTTATTGAATATAAAATTTTCTCTTATTTATTTTCTATTTCTTCCATTATTTGCTTATCTTACATGATAAACTTACTCAAAATCTACATTTCACAGCACTTATTCCGTTGTTCCATGCAGAGCAAAAATGCGCAGGATACCAGTGATTGGACAAATGCGATACGTGCACCAAAGTTGAGTGCTTTCTGCTCCTTACATTTTAATTTCTCTTTCATTCATACAGTTTCCTTCCCTCGCGACTTATGCAAGAGTAGAAAAAAGCAAAGCTACTCATAAAGTAATGCGCATACAAAGAGCGGAAAAAATTGAGCAACTAGAAGTCTACGCTATTGATAGTCTCATATTTTCGTTTTCTCCTTTTACAAAGAAACTTACAGCGATGAGCCGTTTGTTTGAATATTTGTCGGTTGTCTCGTTTTACGTAATGCCAGAAATCGCAGAGCAAGAAATTTAAAATCATTGTAGACTCTCAATAGGTGTGTTCTCGTTTAACTTTGGATATTTCAACATCGTCGTAGGCATAATCGAGTTACGCAATATTTAAGGATTACGCAACAGTAAGAATTTAAAAGAAAAAAAAAACTAGCAAGGTTCTCATCGCTGCCTGGTAAGGTTGTAAAATTAAGTTTACGAACGTCTGACCAATTTCGACAATTACTACTTAACTACTGCAATATACCTGTTTACGGTGTATATCCTCGGGTCTAAAGTAAGGCGTGACTTTCTCAATCTTTTTGTTTTTCCACAGGATCGCTATCGACTCAAACTGATTAGACCATTGCTAATGTAACGTTCCCGCCATATTCAATAATATATGGACAACCGATATTCATAATCACTCGTATACGACGACAACGTTCGAGTATAGATATTACTACGACGCGACGCCACTAAACGTATGCAAACTATTTTATTCTTCTCGTAAACACCGAGTATATCTGGGCAAGCGCGCGATTCCTCCGGCCATTCGTCATCGATATCCGAGAAGAAGCTACCGTGCGTACTTACCACGCACCACACGGTCATCCGCATCTCATTAAAAAGAAAAGAAAAGAAAACCTGTCCATAAATAAACGGTCGAGCTGCTGCTCGCTGCAGCAACGTCGCCGTGTGTCGTATATCTCATCGGGGCCCATACATCATCCCCTCGGTATCTCAGCTTCGCTGCGCGCACCATTATTAATAGAAACAACGCTTACATCACGCAGAGGCCACTTGGAAACTTGTACTTCTCTCTCTCTCTCTCTCTCTCTCTCTCTCTCTCTCTCTCGTTCTCTAGTAGTAATACACAAGATAGAGGTATATATGTAAGACGGGGGCGCGCTACTTGCGCTCTAGCACACTCCGGAATTAATGATAATTGAAAATTTCATGCCGCTGCAAGGGGGTGGGCCGTTGGCCATGTAAGACGACTACGTAGGACGACTATACCATACACACACACACACACACACACACACACACACACACACACACAGATCTCGGCAAACTCCGAAAACCCTTAGCGGACCGAAACGGCAATCCCCGCCGCGACTATTCAAAATTCATCGGCATGATACATACATTCGATGTGATTACGTCATAAAGCGTAATCCGTTCGGTGCCAGTGAGGGAGAGAGAGAGAGAGAGAGAGAGAGAGAGAGAGAGAGAGAGAGAGAGGGAGAGAATAAACGGAAAGGGGACGCGAGAGTCGCGCGCTCGCGCGCGGTGAAACAGTAGTTGCTCTCTCTCACTCTCTCCTATACGTTAACAGTAAGTATTCCCGTTCGCGCATAATCCCCCCTCCCCGGAGGGGGTAAGAGGCTATATACAGAGGCGAGGCTAGGATAGCGCGCGTCTGTTGGAGCGAGTGCCCTCGAGCAAAGGAGGCCGAGAGATCTCAGGCACTTTGGAAAAGCCCCGTCGGCGAGCTGCTCCGGCTGCTACTGCTGCTGCTGCTGCTGGCGCGCTCGTGTTTGCCGCTTGCGGTTGCTGTAATTACGAGAGCGAGAGAGAGAGAGAGAGAGGAGGAGAAGACTCGCCGCTACTGCCGCTGCTGCTTCCTTTTACCCTCTCCCCGCCGCCGCCACCACCGTACCGCGTACGTCTTATGGCTGCTGCTGCTGCTGCTGGTGGTGGTGGTGGTGCAGCTCCACGCGAGCAACCGCGAAACGTCTTAGCCGGAGAGCGTCTTGTTAGCCGAGCATCTCTTGTTGGGGGGGCTACGGGGGCCCAGAGAGGTTCGCTTGGTCGAGGTATACGGAGGAGCTGCCAAGGCATGTAAGGAGGCAGCCCAAGCCCTTTCGGGATTTCGCGGATATCTTCCGGATGCCGTGATTCACCCGCCGCGTTTCTCTCTCTCTCTCTCTCTCTCTCACTCTCTGCGTTATTTCCATGCTTTCTATGATGCGTCTTATGCCCCGTTATGTGTGTGTTTGTTGGGACGGAGGTTCGAGGAGATCGTTCTTACGTGGCTAATAATTGTCTTGTCGGGGTGGAGTGTTGATTGGATATGGTAGAGGTTCGGCTACGCAAACAAATGCGTAATTGCGCGTAGGATATAGATGCGGTCGGTGTTGGAAGTTTGCGGAATTTCGGAAGAGATTATCGAGTTTGAATATATAGTTGATCGACTATCTCGCGTGCGTACAATATGCAAGGATTATTATTGATTACGTAAAAAGACAACCCGAAGATAGATAAATACGAAACCTGGTTCCATTACAAAGTAATACTCTATAGCTATAATCTCCGCGCGAGTCTTCTAGTCGTCGTGCAGCAGAATCGCGCATCTCTCCCCTTCTTGCCTCGGCTGCCGAACGTTCCCGCACCGCGCGAATCGTATAGTGTCAGCGCGCAGCTCGCACATACAAGGCGTTATCATCACCCGCGCTGGCCGCCTCCATGTCCATGTACGTATGATGTATATATATGTATATATGTATATGCACACGGTT
The DNA here is from genome assembly GCA_900490015.1 of Megastigmus stigmatizans. Taxonomy (NCBI): domain Eukaryota; kingdom Metazoa; phylum Arthropoda; class Insecta; order Hymenoptera; family Megastigmidae; genus Megastigmus; species Megastigmus stigmatizans. Next base: position 9,521 of record UELV01152530.1, read on the forward strand.
AACCGGCCTAACGAGTCCATTAACAGCTGCAGGCACGGTATATCGTTATGCCCTTTTAGCTTCCGACGTTATAGCGGGAAAGTGCCAGATATAGCGGCTACTCCCCGGGCTTCTGGTTTTACGACGCTTCGTTACGCGCGCGCCCCTGTATATAGCTCCATGGTGTGTATAGTGTCGCTGTGCCCGCGCGCCCGTGTTGTGTTATGTTTCTTTGTGTGAGTGTGTGTGTGTGTGTGTGTGGCAGTCATCGTTGATGTTGCAGATGCTCTCTCTCTCTCTCTCTCTCTCACACAGAAACGTACGCTTGCAATATTTTTTTTTGTATAATGGTTCTGGGCTCGTGGTGAAGTAAATTGTGAACCTTTTGGTTCGAGATGGAGTTTTGTTGAGTTTTGCATTTTTTGCCTTTGGATGGGAATTCGGTATTCGACTCAGGAGAGATTACAAGTGCATATTCGATGTAAAGGGATGCAATAAGACATTTTTACAGTATCTATAATTCTAACCATTTCAAAGATGTAGCAATTTTATTACATTACATGTCATACTTTCATAATAAATTTTTCATTATAGATTATATTGATTTAGAAAATGTTATTCACAAATACTCAATTATGTATAAATCTATATAATTCTCTTTGAATTGCTTAACCTTTAATAATTATTTATTTACTTCTCAATAATAAATCAATATTCGCATTGACGCAATATGTACAGGTTCATCAACTATTTCAACACAGATTTTGAGACATTTAAAGTACGATAAATGCGCGTCGAAGCATTACGGCTGGGGTATGTAACTGTGATTTTAAGTACTGTCAGTTTAATTTACCCATTTCAAAGTCATTCCATTGCGAGCGGGGGCTTTTATCGTTTCGAATGCGCTACATACGCGCGGCTTCCACTACGGCCATTCGAACAATAACAGTTTCACGCTCATTTGATTTGTCGATGTAAGCGCGTAACTCTCGCGCGCATTTCAAAGCGTATTAAAACATCTGTACATTCACGCGCACGCAACATTGTAAATCATTTACATCACGTGTTTATATATAGAAATCGAAAAATAACGCGAGAGGGGAAAATGAACGAGAGCTTTATTCGCGAGCTGTAAACGAGGGAAATGACTGTTTTTAAATATTGACCAGCTATATATTAACTGCATATTTATCAGAACGTTATATGCTTTTGGAACATAACGAATAATTCAAGACAAACACAACTTGCGAAAACGATTCCACAACTTGTCATTTTTCAAAATTCCTCGTTGCTCGCTTGTACACATAGGTATATACTCTATCGCGTAGGTACTAAACACATCGCGCTAACCAAAATATAGAATCATCACAGAAATCCAGTATAGCTCCATCAACACACATGGAGGGCCACATGCAGGCGCGTCAATCGAATCGCAAAGCTAATCGCGAGGCTTCGCACATCGAAAGTCGGATCGACTATGTACACCGATGATCGTCCCATGCAGTGTATAAACGGGATTCGGGCCTGCGACACTGCGACATCGGGCGATTCGCGTCATCGGCGGATCAAGCGATTACACGCGGTACGCAACTACTGCCTATACGCGTACGCATTGCTACCGCCATCATCGTCATCGTCGCAGCGAGAGAGAGAGAGAGAGAGAGGGAGAGCTGCACACAGGGAGAGAGAGAGAGAGAGCACTCGCGACCATCGGGCTTTATTAGCGCGACGATCGAGCGCAATCGGTCCAATGATTACAACCGAAACATAATCGTTAGCGCCTACGACCCATTAACGTTACACACGCACACACAGGCTATAGTCAACCCATTCTCTCTCGATGCCAAATTGCAAGGCCGTTATGTACGCTTGCGAGTGGAGAGAGAGAGAGAGAGAGAGAGAGAGAGAGCGTTGCGGATAGACCGCAGTCATCGTACGGCTGTAAATTCGTCGCTTAATGGGTGCCGCGCCGCGCGTCCCTGCGAATTTGCCGCCGCTAACCCTGTCGATGACGCGTGTACGAGCGAGCGAGACCGACCAGTCTTTCGAATATATCGAGGGGATGATTCTTTCGATTGACTTTGTATAAGACCGCGCGGATGCGTTGGGCTTACTTTAGCTGTAGCTGGTCTACCTTAATGAATCTACTGCGACGCGATGCTTGACGCACTCTGGGCCTTTCGGATTATCTTTTAAGAAAGATTTGGTGCGTGATTCTATAATTGTCAGTTGTGAAAGACACTAAGTATGAATATGTATTGCTATCGTATATGATTGGTTATTGCATGTTTGAACGAAAAAATGTTTTAAGTAGAAAAAGTGTAAGATAAATCAATTCTTCGCTAAGCAGTGCTAAATCAATACGAGAATATATACATTCTAGGACAAATTTAATTGGAGCTCAATTAGCGAGAAATCCATTTACATAATTAAAAGCTCGATGACGCAAAAAGGATAAAAAAAAAAGCACACACACACACATTCATTATATGTTCGAACAATTTGCCAGAGTCGTATAATAAGTAATTGTGTCCTTCGCCGTGCGCTTTTAAACCGCACATGCATAACGTCGAGCTGTGAAAAATGCCAAACGAAACTCGAGCCTGCCTGTGTGCGTGTACGTGTGTCTGTAATTAGAGAAAGAACGCGCAAAACGCGTTAGCTGTCGTTGGTAAATGTAAAAAAAAAACGTGGACAACAGTCTGTCGCTCGTATTAGTGGAAAGAGCCAAAGCCGCGCTGTAGTAGCACACGTGAGTTAAGCGGCGAAAAAGTTGCCGAGGCCCGCGTCTGCGCAGAGTCGAGCTTCACTCGCAAAGTGGGATATGTCGGTGACAGTGGGGGGTGGAGGGGGAGGGAGATTGCGGAGCGGGAGCCGGTGGTGCCGGTGGCGGACGCGCGCTAGCGGCTTAATAACGGGTTACCGGTTACCTATGGACTTTATTTATTCAGCTTCGCTTTTGAAACGCGTTGTCGCGTGTGTAATTTACACGTGATTCTCGGTTCGCACCCGCGCCAGTCTCTGTGTGTGTGTGTGTATATGTGTATATATACATACACCCCACTCGAAATCACTTTTTAACTCGACACCTATATATACCGAGTCTACGTGAGCGAGCACACACTTTTCTCCCATTCCCGGAGATAATTAAATTTGTGCCTGCAGCCATCGTCTCGCTTGCGGATAATTAAATCGACAAAGCCAAAAGCGCGATTATCGTCGATGCGGTGAAAAAGAAGATAAGCCTCTGCGTTGTCATTTCAGACAGTGGGTAATTCGTACCTGGGAATTCTTCGCTATAACTGTGTTTTTTTTTCGTGTAACTTTTCCGGGAGAAAGAATGGACGGTTCAATTCGATATATGCTTTGTTTGCCACACTTGTTGATAAAAAGTGTAATGATGAATTTAATTAAAATCGATGTCTCACAGTGCTCGGCATTATCTACTTACTATCAATTTTCCTTTTCTTACAATACTCTCATCAATTGATAATCGGATTAAAAATTTTAGTTCAGCTTACACACACTTAATTACCATTCCAATTACAAAAAAAAAAAATTGACTTCTTAAAGTCCTTGCTGACCGCCTCTGATGTATCCAACCGTTCTCACCATCAACGCACAAAAAATCGAGTCTCGCACCCAACACGTAGATATCCGCGCAAGTACGCAAAAGGCTGCTTGTGATGTATTAAGAACTCACGAACTACGGGAAATTCTCGAAACAATTATCAAATAACCTTTCAAACTGTTGCCCCTCTCCTCCACACACACACACACATACACACGCAGTCATTCAAAAAAGAAAGGACAAAATATGCAATCAAACACGTTACCGCAGGCGATGCGGCACATTATCGGTATACGCTCCGGAAATTCCGCAATTCGCCCAAAGTCGCGGGTGTGCGCTCGCGCGCCTGGAAAAGACAGCCTCCGCCATAGGTATACCACAACACACAGTAGAGCGGCTGCAAGAGAGAATCAAAACCGCCGAACGCCTATTGTTTCGAGAAGCGAACGGCGACGGCAACGGCGGCCCAACGATACACTGCACACACACACACACACACACACATACACTTACAACGGCGAATATGTAACGTAACGCTGAGCTGAGGCACGTTAGTCGCTTATCGCGCGCGAGCGGGCGGGCGCTCAAATAATTCGCGAAATTTCATCTAAATTCCGTTGCCGCGAGACACGTACTCACACAGGGAATGTCTGTGTGAACATACGCCGCGCGTCCTTTCTCTCTATAATCTCGTGATGCTTTTAGGAACTGCGACACGTATGCACACACACACACACACACATACGCAGGGGGTATATACCGCATTTCTTACGTGTGCCCATGGCTTATTCGCTCTCTCGCTCTCTCTCTCTTTGTTTATTATAAACGGAGTTGGAGGGGGGCAGTGTTTTGGGGGCTGCTGGTGCTGTCGCTGCATTATTGCCATGAAATATACGATTAGGCGCGCGACTCGCCCGGCACGCTAAACATGCCGACTCTTTGAAAGGCGCGAGGCCGCCGCCGTTTGCTGTTGCTGCTGCTGCTGCTGCTGTCGTCGTCGTCTCCTATCGTATAAGCAGGCTCTTTTGCTTCTGCACATATACTCTACTCCTGTGTGCAGTATTATATACACCCAGAGCGGCTGCTCATATATACGTGAAAGCTGAGCGAGAGTCGTTTACGCGTGCAGTGCACACACAATGGTGCACAATATCTAGTGTCTGTGTATTCCTTGTTCTCCTGCATCGTTACACGCCTTGTGTAATTTTCCGTTAACCCGCGGGAATACAGCGTTAGACGTGCACCTCTATATATATATATATATATATATATACTCAAAGGATTTTCCTGGGAGGGTTATTGGATCGGTGAGATATCTTATAGTCAATGACAGACAAAACATTGTATGAATGACGATAAGAACGGTTAGCTTTCGTGTAACGAGTTTCTCACTATTTTTTTTTCTTCTTCAACAAAAATGGAAATACAAGTCATTGCATAACGAGAAATTTTCATTTTGTCATTGGCATTACATCGATCTAGCGATAATATCGAATGCCAGGCACGATGCTTATTGGCAGAAGCGTCTCGTCGAGCAGCATCACAGATCAAACGGGGTAAAGCTATAGTGCAGGATAGTCAGCGGGATGTTGTCGGGAAGAAGGGAAAAAGTTCCGGGATATAACGAAGATAGCGTCTGCCACTGCGCAGGTTTATGTATACCTTGCGTATTATACACATGCGGTTGGTAACGCTCGGCTCGTTGCCGCTCTACGTGGAATATTTTTCAGCGAAAGAAAGAAATAAAGAAAAAAAGGAAGGAAGGAAGGAAGGAAGAGAAGATATTATGCATGCGTAGAGAGGTTGGCAGACGGGCAGGTAAGCGAGAAATTTACCCAGCGGCTTTTATATATATAACTTCGCTGCTGGTGCTACTCGGTAGCTTCGCTCCTACTTCATCCTACTCTCTGACTATTTATTAGTTGCAGTAAGGGGGAAGGCTGTCCCCTCGAGCCGACTGTCCTTCTTCTTCTTCATCTTCTTCTTCTTCTTCGGCTTTCCCATCGCTGGCGCAACTCTTATAATAGTTTATTCGATTTTCACGCTGTCGCGAGGCAAGAGTAATTTGCTTATTACGCACGCGAGGCAGAGTCGCGAGAGATTCTGCCAGGATGGTGTATGCGAAGAAGTTGCCTGCGAAGCTCTCGTCTATTTTGAAGGCTCTAGCGATGTGGAATTTTTCGCATCGCTGTGTAGGAGAGGGGAAGGCAATACGCGCGGCTGTGTCGCTATATACGGCATACTTTGGAGTACGGGGGAATTTTAAAAACTGGGTGTACGCTGTATGCTCGTGGCTGGAATTAGTTTAGGGGAAGACTGTATCTTTTTTGCCGTTGGTGTTCCGAGTAATTTGGCGGAAAATTTACCCGACGTTGTTAGCTGGGCTGTGGCGTGTTGCGAATAAAGCGCAGGTGTGAATGAAAGTTAGCATCGAAGTAAGCACTATAATGATGGATAATTAATTTAATTATAGCATATCCTTAAATAGTATAATACTCGTTATTATTTCCTTAATTGTTTTTTTTTTTTTTTTTTTATATCAATTATTATTATTTTATCCGCAGCGAGTTTAATTCTCTCGTGCTTTAGCTCATTGACTGTGTATTAAAAAAAAAGATCCTTGTTTGCCATGCTAACCCAAGGTACAAGATTGTTCGCAGTGTCGTTAAAATTAATCGACTGTCAAGTCGATGAATAAATCATATTTTATAATAAATTAAGATTAATTCGAATTTATTTATTATTATTTGCTCCGGCAGCATCAGTCATTAAAGTAATTAGGCCTTTTTGTTTATAAATTAAGCGCTTGATAATCTGCGAGATAAGACAACGACGCGCTGCACTAATTGAAACGAACCCGAGTGATAGGAAATTTTCGCCAAGTCTTCCAATCGAACGCGCCCGCCGCCTGTCCTTATTTCGAGGGCGGCAGCGACGGCTTATACATGTACACAGCGACCGCAAGCTCTTTTCTTGCGGCGCGCAATCTATACGAGTACACACACAGAGAGAGAGAGAGAGAGAGAGACTGCACGCGCAAGACGGGTGATGCTGATGGTAAGGAAGGAACGAGAAGTGATCGAGAACTGCTGCGGCGCGGCTACCGTAACCGGACATCGTCGCCCCGAGAATCGTGCCCTCTCTCTCTCTCTCTCTCTCTCTCCCTCTCTTTCTCTCTGCACACGCATTGCTAAAGACCTCCCAAGTGACTGTTTGCTCGAGTGCATCGGCCGCGACGCAGGACGTGCGCGTTCGACTGGATTATTTGCTCTTTTGCGTAAGTGGTGGCCGGTTTCGAGGTACATGAAAACAGGAGAGTTTGGGGAGATTTCGAAAGCGGTTCGGTTCAAGTAACATACGTAAACAATGTGTTTATTAAATAGTTTGTACACCGATCCTTTTTCGACTATATTATAAGGATTACAATGTGAAATAAGATAATCATAAAAATCACGAATGTAATTGTTTATATTTAAACATTTACTAATATATACAATTTAAAGCACTTTTTATAACAAGGAATTTCCGGAAGTAAGCCAAAAATAATTTCAAACGAATTGTCGCAAAACCAAATTCCCTCCCTCCTTATAACATCGGAAACGCGATACATTTGTAAACGCTGCCAAGCCAGCGAACGAAGCAGCGCGATACGAAGATGCAAAATGTAGAAAAGGGGGAGGGAACAATAGAAGCCGAAAAGAGAGAGAGAGAGAGAGAGAGAGCCGTAGTATATAAGAGAGCCAAGAGCAAGAACTCGGCGAGGAATGAAGTTACACGAGATGTATGAAATAAAGAGCAAGAGAGAGAGAGAGAGAGAGAG
>UELV01152532.1:0-11284 GCA_900490015.1 Megastigmus stigmatizans
CTCTCTCTCTCTCTCTCTCTCTCTCTCTTTCTCTCTCCCTCTGTGTGTGCGTGTGTCCGCAGCGCCGCTGCTGCTGCTGCTGCTGCTGCTGCTGCTGTTGCTGCAGGGATGCCTTCGTGCCGCGTTTTCCGTCGCGCTTGTCTCTCTCGCTCTCTCTCTCTCTGTCATCCGCGCCCACACTCCTTTTCTTCCTTTATCCTGCGCACGAGCTCAGCCTCTCCTGTGTTTGCGAAATATTTAATAGCCCCGGCGCTGAACAAAACCTACACCGCGCAGGAGACAAGAGAGCGGACCAATTGCTCGAGAGAGAGAGAGAGAGAGAAAATAGAGGATAGATCTCACCTATACAGGGTTGCCCGGATGGATTTTCGGCGATGCGCGTACTCCACAATGACGCGTGTATAACGAAGTACACACGCTGCACTGGCAGACTTCCCCATTGAATTTACAAACACTGACTAATGGAGAGGCAGTGATGGAGCGTGGGTGTATGGAAGAAAAATCTATTGCGAACTATGATGGCTCGGTCGAAGCGCCTTATTTATTGCTTCCTTTTTCTCATCTGTCGCACGGTTCAGAGATGGGGCTTTGCGCTAATTCATTCCAGGTATCGTAAACAGAACAGTTTTTTCCTTCATTTGTAGAAAATTTGATTAATGAATGGATCTGATATACATATACACTTAATTAAGATGACCATTTTTGTCTGGATTTCTGTCAAATAAAGCGCAAAAGCATGAATTCTTTGATAAACTGTAGATTTTAATTGGTCCTATAACGAACACGTATCCTCGTAGTAATTATAAATCATGAATAGATTTATGTTACGGGTGTACAAATTTGGGAAGGTAATCGATTATTACTTTAGGAAAGTTTGTAATTACGTTTTAGATTTGCCAAGATAATCTGAGATTGATGATATTTACATTAAAATTAAGTTCGAAGTGGAAAGTGACAGTATTAATTTGCTATCTAGCCTGAGGCTATGGCTTATTTAACTGGGAAATTGTAGGGGGTGGTAGGTACGAAATGTAGCTTAGGAAAATTCAGTTAAAAATAAGAACGTAAGATATAATTGCGTCGTTTAAGTTAAGCGGAGTATTTCCTATATTGGGAGAAAAGATTTTTAAAACTATATTGCCATGGTAATTGTTTTCAATGTTTCATCAGCTGAAATATTATCAAAATCTATAAAAAAAATTTTATATTTTAAATCTGATAACCAGAAACTGATTTTTTTTTTGTTGAAAATGCCTTAATTTTGCTATAATTATTAGTCTATCATAACACAAATATGAAATATGTAACCAAAATTTTTATTTTAAAACTTTTGTCATCTAATAAATTCAATATTTTTAGTACGGTACAATGAATTGTTTAAAATAAAAATTTTCCTTATTTTAAAAACTAAAAATACTTTCCTTATGTTAAGATAAGCTTGAAAAATTATTGTAATGACGGATGACTCGATATGCTTGGAAACTTCACGGCAATATATGCCTGGGGTCGAGTGGCCGATTCCCTCCATGGTTGCAATGGTTTACCGCGCACACGTGTGTCACAACCGGGACTGAATATCTGGCTTCAAAGGTTTGCCTGTCTTGCGGAAAAAGCTATGTATTGTAGTAGACTAAGTCCAAAATAACATTGTATTATGATAAAATAACAGATGCAGTATGGTCGAAAAAACATTATTATTAATTCCAAGATTCCATTTTTTAATTTGCATTATACATAAAACGTCTAAATTATGGTCATAACTATCAATTAGATAAATATATAAAAATGAACAATTTGCTACTTCGTGTAATAGAAATAAATAATATATTTTTATGCGCCTTAATTGTCATAGATGAATATAATTAATTATATATCAAAGAAAATGTTGTGGACAGCATTTAAGAAACTCCATGGGGCAAAATATTTTTTCGACGTATAAACACGCATACTAACTTATTGACGCTTCAAAACCGAAAATAATGTCATTCATTTACATAACTGAGTTGCTGTTTACGAGCCTATATATTATTCTCCGTAATATTATGAAAACCTGCATAATATAGTTAAAAGACCGAAGACTCGGCCTCTATTTTAATGCTCTCACTTTCTAAAAGTTTGATAAAACTTGTGAATAAATATGTGCATATCATTAAAGAGTGCACTGTATATATTTACACCGACCTACCTTGCATTGTATCTATAAAGCTTATTCCACGCAAGTCATACGTCTTACAATACATACTCCCAAAATAAACGCCATGAAAATAATGCAGCTTTCAAATGTAACGATCAACATTGATCATCGCATAACGATACGTATTTTGTTTTCTGTACTCCTCTCTCACTCTCGGTCAAGTGAAATATCGTCTTATAACTTCTTCGAATTAATTTCTATTTGCGAAGAGAGTAATATAGCAGACGTAACGCACCTCGACTGAAGCGAGCAGTTATGAGCGTCATCAATATAAAGTTCCTCTCCGCGTGCTCGTCCACGTCCATTCATTCGTTCTGTATATATCTTTTTTCTTTCTTTCTTCTCGTTCTCTTGCATATCTCTTTCTCTGTCTCTCTCTCTCTCTCTCTCTCTCTTTGACGATGCATAATAAAGGCGCTTGCAGGAGAGCAGCGAAATCGGCGGCGCGCGAAGAAATAATCGCCGGCGCGGCGCTCCCTTTAACATTCGGCTATGCGTATATTATGTGCTGCGCAGAGGATCCCTTTTTTACTCAAGAAAAGGGGCGAGAGAGAGAGAGAGAGAGAGAGAGAGAGAGAAGTGGGGGCATGCGAGTCGAGAGGAGCTCTGTGCGAGACTTCTTTGTGTCTTAGTGTATAAGAGAGAGAGAGAAAGAGAGACTCCAAGGTCCGCGCCCGCGGTGAGGATCCATGTGCGCAGGTCTGTTGCAGCACGGCAGCAGATGTCGAATGTAATCTTTGTGTACCCAGGAGAAAGAGAAAGAGAGAGAGAGAAAGCAAGTGTATACGTGCGGGCGAGAACTTGCGCACGACGTCGCCTTGCGCGTCTCTTTATATAGTCACCGAGGTAGTGGAATCTACCTACCAGCATATTTAGCCACGGTGGGGGCCCCCGGACTCTCTGGGTCCGTAACGAACTACCTGGTCCTCTTGCGCCTGATGCTACCGCGCGCGCAGGTTTAGCTTTTGCAGCTGTCGGGCTGTCGTATGGGTTTTCGTCGTTTCGGGCTGGGATAAATGAATCGGTACTGGAGAACTTCCGATGAGTACCGGTTTACTTTCAATATAGTAACGTATGCAAGGGTAATATGATATGCAAGTACTGTCCAAAACTATACTCAACGATGAGTCCTTCTATCGCGGGATGATTGAGTTCGCTCTCAAATGTACACCGTGTTACGTTCTTGCATATAGAACAAAAAAAAAACTATTGTATTTTAGACTAATAAAATATTGCACCTCGTTATTTGAATGCTTGATTGTTTGATGAAAATATTATAAATATAGTTTCGGTAACGGCGTTAATGCGATTATTCCATTATTTCCGGGAATAAGATTTAAGAAAAACAGATGAAAAGTTTGACCTGCCTACTTTTGCCAGATGCAGCAGCAGATACCATTTTCAACGGCTGCATTGATCGTAAGGGTCAGCTGCAAGAGACAAAATTTATGGAAGAAAAAGAACCGCCTAATATATTCCAGCGTGTCTTTCATTCTTTCAATGCCCAAATTTCTTGAATAGTGTACATTTCTCACCTTCAAATGGTACATTTCATGCTGGTATACCTCTGATGAAAATTGTCAAATTTCAAACATTTATTAAGACTTATCTGGTCTAAAACTACTTTATGTTTGTATTCTATATTAATATATGGTGATGTAGCTGTCAAATTCAACATTTAATTGGCAAGTTGCAGAAACGACCGCTTATAAGTAAACGAAAGACCGATCGAGCAGTACATTTTTCGCACTCTTGGTGTTCGGTGAACGAATGAGAAACTGCAAAATCCCGTTGAAGTACAGCGACATAGGTATAGCAATAAGCAAGCGAGACATGGTATATAGGAAGAAACACATGTACATTGCAAAGGCCCGGTAAGCGCAGCTCTCAACGCGACGCGGTCCCAAGGTCTTTTCTTCGCGATAGAACATAACGGTCCCTTTTTCTTCCTTCCTCCATCGAGAATGTACCTATATATATGCGGCAGTGATGGCGACAGTTCGCTGGCCTTTTCTCCGGTCAGAATCGACCTTCCGGGAAAAGGAACTGGTATTTTTTGGTAGCACATATTACATTGTATACCAGCCGGTCCCGACCCATTGTCCCTACGTATATAATATCCACGAGTTGACGCCGAATCGTTGCGGATCTTTTTTTTTGCGTCGGGACTGCACGCACGTCGCAGCAACGGTTCGAGTTTACCGATTAACGTGCTATTGCGTGCACGCAATCCATCCCTTCGACGACGAAACTTTAGTGGATTTTACGGTGCGAGCTCGTGAAAGAGATTGTATATAGCGTGTGTGTGTATGGGACCGATGAGGGAGTCTGCATTTGGGTCACGATGGAAATAAGTGGGCGACTGATTCGATTAGACGAAATTATCTCGTTTGGTATATATGTAAGCTGCATTGTTGGAGGAATTATTTAATGGATGAATTACTATTGTGTGATGGTGGAATAAAATTTATGATTTCCGTTCCATTGCGCAGACCCGAGTAATTAATTAACTGTAATAGGATTCAGTGACAACTGGTTATTATGATCCTGAAGGATCAACTATTTGCAGCTTGGATTTTCGAGCATGCCATGGGAATTATTTTTGGTACTCAAAGATTTTACCATATGTCCTTTAATCCTTCAAGTTAATTTAGTTATATAGTTTTTAAAGTTACAATATTGAAGAATAAATGCTATCCAAACATGTTTTCATCCAAATTTTGAACAAATGACCATTGATACTTTAACTACTTGATACTCATAAATGCTAAAATTAGCATACACCACACGTGGTATCGTGGCACAATCTGTCCAAAAGACCTCGGCTTTACCACTTTTCGATTTAATCTCCTCAATTTTGCCACTTAGAGATCAAAGTGTATACACGTCAAGCATAATTAAAGTGCTTTATATACGAATTCAGGGGGATCGAGGCATCACCCGAGATATGCGTCCAATTCAAAGTGTCGTATATACGCACGGCGATACATCCAGCCGAGTATCGCATTGAATCCGCAGCGTGCATATTAGAAGGGAGCATCTCCCCTTATAATATACAGGGGCACATTCACGGGGGGGGGCTCTCTCTCGCACACCACGAGAGCATGAGATAGAGAGAGAGAGAGAGGGAGAGAGGGGGAGAGAGACGCGACGCTCACCGATCGATGGTACATGCGCCTATACAGAGAGAGAGAGAGAGCAGAAGCTACCAGCCACGGACTGGCCGGACTGGTTGGCTCCTCGGCGTGAAGGTCGCGCATAGGTCATGCGGAGGAGCCGAGAAGACGGAACGCTCCCGGATGACGATAGCAATATATGAGGGACGCGCGTGGTCAAGCCTATGGTGCTGCTGCTGCGTGCGGAAAAGGTTCGCGTCTCGAGAAAGAGGGGGAGAGAGAGAGAGAGAGAGAGAGAGAGAGAGAGAGAGAGAGAGAAGTCGGAACACAATACAAATCGCTCCGCCGACGGAGGGGTGTGTACGCATGTGTATATAGATGAGGCAAGCCACGGAGGAAGGGAGGCTGCTGTGCCGCCGCTACCAAAAGGGAACCTGCAGCGCAGCACCGCGCGCTCGCGATGTCGAAACTCTCTCTGTCTGGCTGCCGGTGCGCGTCTCTCCTGCTATGCGCTATATGAAAGGCATTTCCGTGCCTGCAGAGGAGAAAAAGAGCCCCAGCCAGACTTCCTCGAATTGCGCTCTCGGATGTATTATATTATACCTGCCCAGCGGCGGCGGCAGTCTGCACACTGGTCCTCGAGGACGTGACGCCGCGCCGCGGTTCGTTTCCTTCTCCTCGGGACCCTCTCCGCCTCTGTTTTATATATATATACGCAAATTATATAAAACAGATGGCCAGAAGGCAGAGAGAGAGAGGGAGAAGCTATGCGGGCACACTCGCTAAGGAGGATTTAATGAAATTTCTCCGAGTTATTTCCTAATGAATTTCGTTCATTGGATTTAGTGTACGAGGCTGAACTGAATTCGAATTGTATATAATATATATCTGCTTAGGGCAGACGTTTCTCGATTATTGTTGACTTGCAGGAGATTGGCTCGTTTGCGATAATATTATTATGTATTATATCGATAAAGGACCGATTTTGATTTACGAAAGTTGTTAACGAGAAACGGTGATGGAATTTTTTTTATATTGGAAAAGGAAACTCTTGGAATACTGAAGCTATAGTATATATATTTATTAGAAGTTTTGAAAAAGCATGTATTGTTTATCTATTTGAATTAAACTAGACATTTAAGCGCAAGATTTTTCTTTCCTATAAAAAAATCAAACCTATATATATATACTCGAATAAGTCGCAAAAATAAAAAAGACATGAAATATATATAATAAGGAATTGGGAAAAAAGAGAAAACCTGCTGATTCAGCATGAATAATTCAACGGCAAAAATCAAAGTCCATAAACAAACGGCAATAATCGTTTTTTTCCGCAGCTGAATTTCCCAGACTCTCTCTACAAAATGTCTGCGCGGAAAAAGGAAAAGACCGCAAAGCGAGGATATAGGGTGCAGCAGTAAAGGAGCTGCAGCTGAGCCCAAACGAGGCTTATACATCAGCCATATAACCAAGCGCCTATATCCGCAACCAAGGAGAACGAACAGAGCGACGGGCCGACGTGACTTCCCCGCGTGCGGTGCTCCGATGCAGCAATACGACTTCAACTCGTCCTGCGCAGTAGTGACGATTCCGATCATTCCTCTCTCTCTCTCTCATAGCCTCGGCCGATGAATAATCCAACGAACGGACTCGAGAGCGCGCAGGTTATTCGCGCTGCGTGTGCTACCGGCGCTGCCCGCGCTGTTGTACTGGGGCTCATGAGGAATGCACGCGGCGCGTCTCGCACGCAGACACACGCACGCGCACCACTCGCGTCTTTTGGTGTATATATATACATGGCTCATGGATATGGGGAACCTCGCGTCGCTCCTCGGCTAGAGTGACAGAGAGAGAGAGTGACTGCGATCAGTTTCCGCTCTGCGCGCGAGCTTTGGACGTTGTTGGTGGACGACGACGCCGCGATGTCGCGTCCTCGCCTCGCTCTGTGTATTATGTACGCTCCGCGATTAGTCACATGATTATAGCTGCGCGTTAGTTGCGTTATATATGTATACTGCATGGACTCGCCAACGATCGGCAAAGTGATCGCCTTGACGTTTTTATCTGCTTCTTTCTGCTGCCGATATATTTTCCTATATTATGTAATGGGTTATGTTGGATGGTATCTTTTTAATGAGCGATAGAGTAAAATATTTGTCAGAGAATACGCATATTCAATAAAATATTTAATCACTGGGGCCAATTTTTTTTTTTTTTTTGAGTCAATTTTTACTACATGGTTCTTGAGAAAGGAACTAAATGTAGAATGAATTTTTCTAGTATGTTTAGATTCGTTTTTTGAATTGCGTGAATTTAATCGTTAGAATGGGGCCGGTTACTCGCTTGCATTTACTGTACATTTATACATTTGACGCAGATCAAAGATTCAAAGAAGCGCCAAAAGTAATTTTTATTGTATATATTAATTACACATAATGTTAGTATTCTTAATAATTACCTTTCATTTTTTGAAAACGAAAAGTGTTATCATTTTTTTAATTTTTGAATATTAAATGAAACTAATATTAGATGTAGAATTTAATATACAAATCAAAATACCATTAATAAATTTGTATTCTTAAATTATTTCCGTCATACGAACTTCTTCCAAATTAAAATAAAGTTTGCGATACAAATAATACTGATGAACTTGCTGGCTATTAGATTATTTTTATATATAACTACAGGTCCTTGTGAACCGCATCCAACAAAGTTAAACTGATATATAGCTATAGTGTTTATTATATCGACATAGATATTATCCGCTGTATGGCAAGTCCCTGAATGGTGCCACTATAGTATAGCTGCACCTAGTTTATAAGAAAGATTTTATTTCGCAGTATTATACGAAAACTTCTTCCTTTTATAAGCTATATACTATCACAGCAGCTATACCGAAGAAAAGAAACAAGCAGAGGAACTGGCGTTTCATTACGCGAAAACACTGCGCCAGAAATCGAGAGAGAGAGAGAGAGAGAGAGAGAAAGAGAGAAAGAGAGAGAGAGAGAGCGAATCCATCGAGCAAACAGACCTGCGCCTGCCTGCGCTCTCGCGCTATAGCTAACTGGGGAACAAGATTAGGACGACGAACCACGTCCGATAGACTGACGTCCTTATGTGTGTGTGTGTGTGCATTACACACATATACGCATACACAGTATGGGGTAGGAAAGTAAGACGCGAAAAAAGAACAAGCGAATGGCTGTGAGGCACGGGGAAAAGTAGTCAGCAGCCTGTATCGAGTCTCACGCGCGCTCTGCGGGTTTTCTCTTAATCCCGCGGTGAATGTAGTCGAAGTAGCCCTCCCCCTTCTATATACACACCCGAGGCTTTTTCGTGTGTATTATACAGTATATAGGGAAAGGAGCTCATCGAGCCCGACGACCCACGCGCTGCTCAGACCGCTCCCAACACTCTCTTATATAGAAAATTATTGTACCACTCTCTCTTGCCGAGCGTTGTATTTTATTCGCTTTTCGATTATACTTATATCCTTCCATCGTACACCTTTTTTTTCTCCTCCGTTATTCGGCTCGAAATACATTTTTTGTAATTTATTTATGCTGTATGTATATATAGGATACAGAGAGGTTTATTCGATACATGGTATTACCATGTCTCGGCATATCTTTCTTTGGTTGCGAAACTTACAGAGAACGTATTATATATAGGTACCAGATGCATTTGGCAAAAAAAAAGATTCTCCAGAATACTCGGTGCTAAGTGCGCTATGTATACTCTATATGCAGCATAAGGATTAGGAACCAAGTTAATTTGATAATATCCAACAGCATCCACCTTTTTTCTATAACGAAATTATACACTTTATCAAATATATATAGTTGCTATACGCTAACGCCACGTAATTTTGCCACAGCACAGAAGCCCAAGAGCGCGTCTCTCAAATCCTCGGTTAAACGTGCAGGACTGCAAGTTATGGCATTCGCGCGCAACCTCGCTAACGGTATACCTCTATTATTATATTAAATTCAAGAAATTCTCCCGCAGCTTCACGCGGCGCTTCAGCTATACGAAAAACCCCCTATAACTGCAGCGAAGCGTCAAAAAGGCCTCGGGCTTTCTCTCCCTTTCTCTTATATACAGTCCCGGCACGATCCAACGCTCTGTTTCTTCGCTCGGAGTTCTCTCTCTCTCTCTCCCGACACGCAATATGGCCGCCGTCGCGTACTCGCTACCACCCCCGCTCGGTAGCTCGTTCCCTTTGGCTCCGCAGCGCCATTTCTCTCTCTCCCTCTCTCTCTATCCGTGCAGGCAGGCATAGGCAGGCAAGCATCGGTGGCAGCAGTTCTGCAGACTGTCCTGGCGCACGGCTCGCTTGCCTGGCGTTATGTACGAAGCACGGGGAACACTGCTCGTCGCCCCCTCGGACTGTGATCCCAAGCGAACGCGCGCGCGCAAGTCACCCTCCAGCCAGTTGCTGCCACCGCCACCGCCCGAACGAGTCATTGACTCGGCGCGCGAGAGCTGCTGGCTGCTCGCTCTCTCTCTCTCCGGCAGCTCTGGTATCGCTCGCTTTTTCCCATCCACCTTCCTCTCGCGCGCCGAGCTTTTACTCCGAGCTTTTTTACTCTCTTTTTTTCCTTTATGTACATATACCAGCCGCGGCCCTCTGTACTCGCTTTGGCTCGTCTGATCTGTATATCCCAAAGAGAGAGAGAGAGAGAAAGCAGCCGGCTTTATGAGCTCTCGGCCGGTGTACATCCAGTGTGTATCGAAGCTGCTCGGGCGATTCGGCCCAACGATCAACATTGTCTCTCTTGCTATAGCAGCAGTTCTTTGGTATCGAGAGTGGACAGTGGCGCGTTGACTCGTGTATGTACAGCAATCGCTTTTCTATGGGTGCCGTCTGGTCATCATCGTCGCTCAACTATTACATTATGGACAATTTGAAGCGTAATGCGATGCGTGCGCATACTCCAGCATCGGTATTTTATATATATGATTGGCATTGAAGGCTCGGGGGATAGATCGATTTGAATTCTCTCCGTAATTTAGAAATCCAAGTTGGACGGTAGAAGGAGACGGAGGAATAATGGTGGAGCCATAGCGAAGGGATCACGAAACGAAGCGAGTGTATTTTTATCCGTGACCAAAGCCGCGCGAGGCAAAGGCTCGCTCTCGACCAATCGCCCAGCTCCTATATAGCTTGAACAACGACAAAAACGCTCCGAGCTGGCCGTATAGTACTGCGCCGAGGCGAGACCGAGTCATCGCCTTTTCAGAATGGCCAGACTAGCTCGTTCTCTCGCTTTTTTTTCGAAGGCAGGCAGCTGCACCACCGCAACGCGTACCAGCTTCCTTATGCTGTGTGTGTGTGTGTGTGTGTGTGTTCTCTGCAGCCATAGATCCGGCCGATTCGAGATTTATGCTGTTTTCTCTTACGCGGGGAGCTGCTCGTGCGTATGACACAGATTTCGAGCAATAGAGAGACGATTTATAGGAATGTTTTTGTTGCTTTTGAAGCGGTGTATACGACGCTTCCTCGATTACCTAATATGGCGTGGAGTAATGGCGCAGTTTACATTACCTATTGGTGATATAAATAAGAATATCGTATTGTTTAAAACACAAAAGACGGAAGAAGATTCCAATATTCAAAAGCTCCTCTTTATGTACGAATTATCGCGACCAGTCGACTCCCAACTTCGCGCGGTATATCGATTTATCCTCGGAATTCACCAAGAGCAAACGGAAGTACCATCCCAATAATAAGCTGCCGTTAGAGGAAAAGGCAGGGCAAAAATGAAAAAGATCTAGAAAGGGGCCGAGGAGCAACGATTGCCGCATCTACGTTGAAGCGCAGCCCATCCGTATATATATATATATATATATATAATCGATCGGTGCTCGCGGCGTTGGCGAACGCGCGTCGCTTCATTACTATACGAGCGTTGATTCCATCGCCAAGCCCTATATATAGCTCTGCGAGTCTGCATATATATATATATATATA
>UELV01152535.1:0-40108 GCA_900490015.1 Megastigmus stigmatizans
GTACTGCATATAATTGCAGCCTCGCACTGCTCGTCGCGCTCCGCCAGCCACTCGCGGGCTTTATTCGATTTCAAGTCCCTAACGAGGCCAACCGGCATAAATACACACACACACACACACACGCACACGTGGTCATATGTAATGACCTCTTATACTTTTGTGCACTCGGCGTTATATTCGGTTCCCATATAATTTAGTGGGGGTGTGTGGCTTTTTTTTCCTCTCGCGCTCTCGTCGTCGAGTATAGTTAGACACGAGTTTGTATGGGGCGCGTGTACAGTAGACACGTTTATATTTTGCGAGCACGTAGGCCGCGAGTTAGCGACTTATAAGCGTGGCTGCTTAAAGCGAGGTCAAACGAAGTAATGGCCAGAAGCGTCGCTTTTCGAGTTGTGTGTGTACTACTGTTCGGGCGCTCGCTTTGTTTTCACCGCGATGATTATCTATTCTTGTTGTTTGCCTTTTGGCGCTCGCTATATGTGCTGATTGTTGGGTTTTCCCAAGTGTCGAGATCAAGATTATTGTTGGGACGTGTGTGGCGGATCGTTAGTCGCTCTGCATGTAAAAATATCGTAAACATAATTGGATGAGTGGGAAACTTAACGTTTGTAAAGTTTTATTACTCTGCCGATTGACTTTATTTTTGTGTCGTATTAAAAACATTTTCGCTCTGGTGGTACTGAGATACATATCGCATTCGATTTTTAACTCTATATTTTCCATGAATTTATAATATCTTCTTTTTATAATTGTGTTATATGTATCGAATACACAAAAGTATTTTTAGTATTATTAAATTGTGAATTTTATACATTCAGTCATTTCAGAAGCTCTATGCAATTTCTAAAAAAAAATTTCAGTTAATATAATATAGGTACTGGAATTGGAAAAGGGATTAATATTTGGTCAGTTTAGTGTTCCAAATTATGTATGTTCACATAACTGTGGCACCAAATTGGTTGTTTAATTTTTACGTGAAAAGGGGCATAATGTAGACCACTTTAATCTGAAAGATCTTCAAACGTATATTTTTTAAGGGTTAGCAATGTAAACTCTTTTGCATAGTTAATGTATTATGCAAATGGAGAATAAAATATTTCTTTGAAATAAAACGCAGCCATATAAACCAAATTTTTATGTTATGAAACGTGCAAATAAATTTTGAAATATACGTTTACTGTAAAATAAAGATATTATTATAATCTTGCACAAAATTCTATAAAAGTGTCGCCATTGTTATAATTTAACAAGACTCGTATTAAATAAAAACGAGAAAAAAAAAAGATAATTAATAAAGCTATAATAAAAATAACTTAAAAATCGATAAAATGCTTGATTATGAAATGTATTATTGTACTCCAATGGCGATTATGTATATATGTTTCCCGTATGACACGTTAACCTTGTGCTTACACGCGCCATTAATGTTTTCCTTATTTATCTGTATCCTCTTCCTTCAATTACGCTTGTTTGAAAGTTATACCATTATCGATAAAGTTAATCAACAGGGGGCTCCCGAGTAATGAGTTTCCAGTTTGCGAGAAGACACATTAATTTACCCTGTTCGTAACTTTTACGGAAAGAAAAAAAAAGGGAAAACTGTAATAAAGCCTTCAGCGGATCGCAAAAGAATTGTATAGCTGCGAGCAATAGAAATGATAGCGCGAAATTATTTCAGTTCGCGTATTCACTCAACTTCTCTCTCGCGGCGCGCTTACAAAGTCTGACGCGCGAGCAAAAACTAAGAATCTAACGCTTTGCAGACGCGCAGTGAAGGATGAGACCCGAGGGAGAAAAGCATATTCCCTCTATGACGTTTCCCTCTCTCTGCTGTGCATATGTACAGCGCGCCTGCTATTTAGCGAATGGAGAGAAATTCCCAATGTATATGAAACAAATGATATAAAAACGTTTGTAGTTTTTATTTTTATAGCCGGGAAAAACTGCGGATGAATTACCCAATGATGAACTGAGAGTGTGGAATGGATTCGTTAAAATAAATTATATTGGCGATGAGAAAATTTAAAATAAGCCAAAGCCCACGCGCTTTTGGCCTGATTCACGCGACCCTTTTTCCAGCCACCCCCGAGCTAAGGGTTAATTTCGTACTTTTTTCTCGCCGCAAATTCGCAAAATTAGACTGAATCCGGTAAAATTAGACGTCGAGATTATTTTGACAAGGCCGTACATATATATATAGAGGGCGAATCTTCGCTAGAGTGCGGGGGCGGATTATTCTCTCAAAGCTTCTCTCTCGTTCTCTCCTCTTGATAATTATTGTGTAATTGCATAATTAACGGGAGTGTAAGCGAAACGAGAGCGCGGGGGACTTTCATCTCGTTATACCGTCGGGCCGCTCTCTCTCTCTCTCTCTCTCTCCTCTACTACTGCTGCGCCGCGCCATTCGCAATCAGTCGTTGCCGGGGTGCTCTTCGCGCAGAAAACCGCCAATTCTATGGGGCGAATGGGAGGGGAGTGCGGGAGGCAGAAATTAGAACAAATGAAATTTGGTCGTCGGACGTCAAAGTATCCTCGGGAAGAAAAGTACAGCTCTGCTCTCTTCAGACCTTAATGAGGGTTTTATGCTGTCTAGGAGAATCACAAATGCGGTATATACACAAATGTCGGCGAATAAAGAGTTACTGAGCGTATTATTTTACTTAATCAATTTCGTGCACACGATGGATTGTAATATTTTTTGTGCGGTAGCTTCTTAACCGTTTTGAATGTTTTAGCTTAGATTGAAGTTGGTATTAATATAAATTGACTTTTTACCATGTGGTTAAATAATTTCTTTCTTATACTGTGAATTTTAATCTAATCGATAAAGCATGTTTTATAGTACATATTAAAAGGATGACTAAATTGTATCAAAATTATATAGTCATAGTTTAAAAATATAAGTGCTACACAATTTATGGGGTAAGTAGATAAGTTACGAGTATGTGCAGACCGCTCAGATAGGTGGATACCTTAAACCAAAGCAATGTAGGTAAGTACTTAAAGTTTTCAATTCAAGATTTATAAGCAGTGTTAATAAGTTACTGCAGACAAATTCCTTTTAATTTTAAATTGACTCTTTTTAAATAATTTTTTTTTAACGGTACAGTATTTACTCAACTATTCGTGTATTTACTTAATATCAGGGATTATTTTGTATTATGAAGGGGTCATAAAAAAATAAAATAAAATGAAATAAAACGAAATAAAATAAAATAAAATAAAATAATGTACACACAGAAAAAATTTTGTAACATACCAAGTAAAGTATACGAATCACTTGATCCCTCATAGCTTGTAAAAGTCGAAATCTGAAAGTTAAAGAGTGAACGATTTGAACCGACAAGTTGCGAAGATTCACAATAAGGAAAGGGGGGGGGGCGTGCTGGGCAACTTCCGCGGCCAATCTCATCCATGGTAAAAGTATAAAGGCGATCGAGAGTGTGTGTTATACTCGCCACATTTCTCCCCAGCGTGCCATTGACTAAGATAGAACACAGCTTTAACCGGTCGACTCCCAAGACACCTATATGCGATGCTTCAACGAGGAAGCTTTATTAATTTTCTCCAGCATTACGAATTTAGAAAGTAATGACAGCGGCCAACTTTATTACTATTATGCAGTTTATTATTTATAAATTAGGTGAATATTATGTATATCGAAATTAGTTCTATTGATATTGTCACATTCATGCGAATAATAACAATGTTAGTTAGACTTTTACGAGTAGGACACTCTCCATACCGGGTGAGTTGATCCAGGACATGAGAGTTTCAATGAAAATTGTTTCGAAGCATAGCTCTCGTGAATCGTCAAAGTCTCTCGCGTGCCACAATATACATAGCTAATCCCCAACAAGGTGGTGTACAACTCCGTCAAAACTCATTGTCCATCCGTGCCGGGCACAGTTTCGGTAAATAGTACATAGCGAGATACAGGCGCATTCCTTATCAATTAGAAGAACATGGGGACGAGAACAATAACGTTGTGGAGCGAACATTCGTGAACCGATAATATCGAAAATAACGCGAGAGCGACTGCACACACATCCACTGTCATCATTTGTATCATTATTATAATAAACCGCAGAGGCGAGCGAGAGAGAGAGAGAGAGAGAGAGAGAGAGAGAGAGGGAGATAAAGCTATAATATGGGAAAAGGATAAGCTGTGACGGCGGCAGCCTTTGGCGCACGCTAAACTTGTTTATTTGTTGGCAACAATGCCGCGTGTGCGTGGGAATAATTCTCTGCGGCTGGTAAACTCGCGCTTGTTAAGGTCGTTGAACAATTATGGCTGGCCTTGCACCGCGCACGTGTATGGCGGCGGCGGCGGCGACGGCTTGACTCTCTCCTATATACGCGAGTGACTTCAAAAGATTGAGGAGAGAGAGATAGAGAGTGAGAGAGAGAGAGAGAGAGAGAGAGAGAGAGAACCGGTAGAGGGTAGTTTCTATACGGCGCTCGCTTGCCATGCATCTAACCTTGCGCCCGCGAGAAGTTTCCGTATTGTTCGCCCGAAACAATGCGACCTCCCTGTCTCGCTCTTTCTCTCTGCACTACAAGCTAGTGTGGATAACAATTTTCTCTGTCTCTCGTCGTCGTCGTCGTCGTTGGACGTTTTATCAGCTGACACGGGATGTGTGTGTGTCTACTTTCCGCAAGAGATATGCAGAAAGTGGTAATTCTTCTTTACCTGGCGGATACGACCTTTTTTTGCGCCTCGTGCTTGAGTTATTTACCTTGCTTCGTCGTCGGCGAATGGAGAGAAAAATTCATAATGGAAATTCTTTATATTTGGATAATATATTTTGCTTGACTTTATTATTAGAGAAAATTATATAATATTATTATTTTTATTTATTGCTCCTTTTCTGACGCATAATATTAATTTTTGAGTTATTCATCGCGAGTGAAATTTTAATTTTATAGCTATTAGAGAAAATGTTGTCGTGGAATCTTAATTTTCACATTTTACGAATATTCGTGGCTAAAAAATTCTCTTTACGCGAGAAAAATTTCAATAATTTTTCACTTCGATCTGATAAAATTTCCCATACGATTTTTTCCTCTCCCAATTATTTTCATTTAATATTTTTTATCTTTTTTATTATACTAAAACAATCGGGTTGATAGCGATACTGCGCTATTCAAAAGATCACGGCGAATCTTTAATTTTCATTCTGATCCCGTTAAAAATACACTTTATCAAAATCATAAGGCACCGCAGGCAACCGGAACACGCGATTCTCGACATAACTGAATTACACAGCATCAATAATACAGCTAACCAAATGATTATTTTTTTCGCGCTCGTACCTGGAGGCCACCGCCACCGAAGGAATGCAAAACACGAGGTACACATACGCACCGAGCATGTAGAATATGCACCCGCAGAAGCGCGGAAAAAATAATTTATCACCGTTAGCTGCCCCTACCCCGCGAGCGCTTGCCAACGAGAGAAAAAGAGGATATCCTCACTTTCACTAGCATTCGTACTTCGGGGGAATCACGTGCAGTCGCGCCTTGGTTTTGCATTCAAACCCGCATTTTTCATAATTCAGTGCATCGCTAAAGAGAGAGAGAGAGAGAGGGAGAGAGAGAGAGTTTTAGGTTTCGTTGAAAATACCCATTCGGCGTTAAGTCTCTGTGTCAGTCGGAAATTCTACAAACGTCGCGCGTGACGCGACTGCCTAATCGCGTACGAGGAAGTGTATACTCTATATATATATGTGTCTGCGTGTGTACTCGTGCAGCTCTCTCTCTCTTTCCTTGTCGGTCTCTTTTGTTTGCGCTTGTTTTTCTTGGGTTTTGCGAGAGGATAAGAAAAGATGGCTGTGCGAGTCGCGAAATCGCTCGCTGCGGCGGTTTCAGGTTTGAATTACTTACACACCAACTTTTACGCGAATGTTTGAGGAGAGCTATCGAGTGTCTAATATGTGGGTTGGATGTATTTCTTGGGAAAAGTTCGAGAGTTGTTTTCTCGTATTATTTTTAAAGAATATAATCTCGAATGCTTATTCGAACTAAGGGCAACTTTGTTTTAGATGCATATATATATATAGTTAATAGTAAGGCTTATCTTTTATATTTTAATATTATGCTTGATAACGAATAATTCTTCAAATATTAAGAAGTCCAAGATGTTTCAGGAATGAATGATTCCAACCGTTTCCTGATTTTCGTTTTAAATATTTCTTGCACGTAGGTCGATAGAGCGGTCCCCTTGAAACTACACCGAAGAACTTATTTTAATATTATATTATAGAGAGGTTGATACTCATTTCAAAGATGTATTTGTTACAAACAAAATTGAACTGAAATTGTACGGACTTTATTCATTAGTTCATCGATCAGAATTATTAATAAACTTTTCTTTATACAAGATGTTTCGAAAATGCATAAAAGTTCAACAACAAAACTCTGTTAATTTTCAGAATAATTGATGTTTTATTAATTGTTTATTGTTCATTCTATCTATTTTCTTCTAAAACAATATAACAATACAAGCCATAAGATCATTGATTTAAAAACGAATTTCCCAAAAAAAAATATCTCTCTCATTTCCCAAAGCTTATATATTTGTCAACCCGTAAGACAAAAAAAGAAAAGAATCCAAAGTAAACGCATGTCTATATAACTTGTCTCCCCGAAAACTGCTCGATATAACAAACGAATTAACGATATGACACTCCACATTATCCGATAGTCATAAATATCACGATAATACGCTGACAAAGGCGTTTTTTTTCTTCCCGTCGAATCCCCGAAATCTGGGCTATCGCGTATATATATACTTGTGGCTCGTGGAGCTCAATCCCTTGAAAGTCGCATTTCTTCCTTTCTTCCTCTTTTCTCGCTCTCTCTCTCTCCTCCTCCTCCTCCTTCACTGGCCGGAGGCTATAGCCGAGGCCACGAGCTCTACTCTTCTACGGATGTTGGGTGTGTGTGTGTCTCTTCCTTCTCTCGTGTCGTTTCCTCGCGCGATTTGTTCCGAGCCGTACGCTATCTCAACAGGTAAAGTGCATCAGGAAGCCACTGGAAAAAATCGTTCCAAGCAAGATGGATAGCATCGATCATTCCTGGGACTTGAACAAGCTTCTCCTCCCGCTGTTTTGTCGGAGAAAGTGATTTTTATGGATACGACACTTGACTGTTATATGTTTAGAAAATTTGATACCTGATACTTTAGTTACCTTACTCTTTTTTTGATGATAAAGAAAATATAGCTTTCAGTTTATCTACTTGCGCGTTAAATATAATGGGCAATGATATAATGGGCAATAAATCCAGATGTAATTGTGTAGCGGCTCTTATGTAAACTAAAGCAAAGAAAGTTTTTACATCAAGTTCTGAATCAAGATGAAACTATAAAGTCAGTCTTTTTTAGAAGTAAAATACTACCATCAACAGTAATTTTTCATTTACAGTTTATATGATCAAATATATAATAAATGAAAGCTAATTTATTTCATATTTAATTGCTATTTTGAGCTTGCAGAGTCCTTATTTACAGATACAAAATAGTAGTACCATGCGTTCTTATTAAAGTTACTTTGAAACCGTGAATCGCTGTAAATCTTCAAAAGTGCACGTGAAAATATACATAAAATTGCAAGTTTTCAAATAAGCGGTTGATCCCTTATTTGCATTGCTTTGTTACTACGTTCTAGAAAAGAAAATGTAGAGCGGTAGAATTAAAGTTTCTTCTGAATGAAACTAACAAAGCTCTCTGTGAACTTAGTAAAAATTCCTGTACTGTTTCTCTTTTATGTACATTTTCTTTTTTATCCAACTCTCTCTCTCTCTCTCTCTCTCTCTCCCTCTCTCTCTCTCTCTCTTTCTCTCTTTTTTTTATATCACGTGACGAAGTTTTTTCTATATTGCTGCTTTTAATTAGTAAACTTTTCTCTTTTAGATTTTCTAATTTACCTAAAAGGTTTTTAACATGTCGGTTTTACTTCCTAGAGTACAGCGAAATAATTAAAAACACATAAAGTAAAAGTATAACGTAAATAATTATGAAGAATGGCTTGAAGTAACACTAACCAATTGAAGTACCAATTTGCTAAATTGAAAAATATAATTTCAATCGTTAATTTGAAATAATTTTCAAGAAAGAGAAAAAAGATATCGTATATTGCATCTATTTCTATTATCTTTGCAGTTTAAAGGACAAGCAAGGAAGTTTTTATTAAATTACACAATAACAATAGCAATCAATTTATAGTCTTTTAAGAAAACAGATCTGACGGTCATAGAATTTAGTCATAACCAGCTGTAATTAACGATGAACAAATATGATTCAAAGTTTGATTTTAAACAAATTCAAAAACTAATGATTTAATAAAAATAAAACTTTTATGATGAATCACAGTGCAAATCCATTCTTTATAAAGTGCCAGAATAAATAGTTTACGTCTTATATTTGTTAAAACTACGTTTTCCTCCTACTGCATTCTTTACTTTAGTCGCAGAGCTACACTACCACGTTTGGCCGTCCGACAATACGAACGCACGAGCTCTGACTTTTGTGTGTTCGGCGAACTGTTCGCTGAAGATATGGCCGACAAAAGGCAATGGCTTTGGGTTTCAAACGTATAAGAGTCATTCGTTTGGAAAGGAATGGGCCGACAAAGAAAGAAACCTTCGGGCATCTAAGTGTAAAGCTCAAATAAATACCTTTCAACGGTATAAACTTATTCTTTAAAATGTCCTAAGTCTATTTCTGTTTATGCCAAGAGATCTTTGCTTCCACGGGGAGGAGGCTTTGTATTCATGAAAAAAAGAAATTTCTAAAAATGCTTAGAATCATTTTTCAACATGATTTGAATTAAAATTGACTATTTCTGAGAGAAACATTATTTTATATGTCTTATACGGGTTTATATCTCCACACAAAATTAAATTCTTTCTTTCTCCGCTAGATGGATGTGAGTTTTTGCAATGGAAAATTTTAAACTAGAATTAGTTTATAATTTTTGAGCGAGAAATAATTCAACTTCAATTACTTGTTATATATTTAAATAATACAAAAAATAAAGGAATTTCATGTAAATTCTGTGTGTATAAAACTTGAGTATAAAGTAACATTTTCTGACGAATTGATTGATTAAAACTTGATTTATAGATATTACTGGAGTTGGAACACCTAAGTATATTGCCAATAAAATTAAAGCCAAAGGCTTACAGAAATTACGATGGTACTGTCAAATGTGTCAAAAACAATGTCGAGACGAAAATGGATTTAAATGTCATATAACTTCTGAATCTCATCACAGACAACTACTGCTTTTTGCAGACAATGCAAATAATTATATGAATCAGTTTTCCAAAGAGTTTTCCGATGGATTTTTGTATATTCTAAAAAGGCAATACAGGACAAAACGAGTCCTAGTTAATATAGTGTATAAAGAATACATTTTCGACAGGAATCATGTACATATAAATGCAACTATGTGGCTTAGTTTAACTGAATATGTTAAATAGGTACACAAATCTGGTAAATGTATTGCTGATGAGGCAGAGCAGGGATGGTTTGTGACTTATGTAGATCGAGATCCAGAAGCGGTAGTTGCTCAGGAAAAAAGGAAGAAAATGGCTAAAGATGATCAAGAAAAAATGATGGACTTTATTCAAAAGCAGGTTCGAAAGGGAAAGTCAAATGACGAAGTCAGTACAAAAGAATGTAAACGACCGTTGGAGAGAATTGAAGGTAACGCACCTCTTGCACTTTCTATAAAGTTACAACCTAAAAGTGCCTTACCTGTAAGCGCTCTTTTAAAAATAGAAAAATATGTAGATACTGATCAAGTAAAAATCAATCAAGAATATATAAACGATTATTAACAAAATACAAACAGTTCAGAAAAAGACAAACAAAATATAAAGCGGAAAGAAAAAAACACAAATAAATGAAATCATCAAACAAGCCAAGAATAGATAGTGATAGCGAAGATTATCGTTATACAAACAAAAATAGAGGCTGGTTAAAAGTTGGCTTTATGCAATTTATGTTCAAGGTCTAATAACATCAGTTATCAATAATATATAACGTACTAGTGTTATCATCATTACAATATTTTTGGCAATCATACATATTTTTACTAAACAAAGAAAATTATTTTAAATCAACATGTATTTTTATATTATACATAACATTATAATCTTTATCTTAGTTCCTTTATAGCTTTTTGTTTTACTATCTTTTGGAAATAAGATGAATTTGTCGATTGTACACGGCCCAAAAAATTAAAATAATGACTATTTCTATAAAGTGTAAATAAGTTCTGACAGTTCATAAGCTTAGATTTCAAAATATTAATTAAAAAAAAAAGTAATAAGTTTACAAACAGTTTCTCGTAAGATCGCTATTGTACAAATTTATTATGCTAAAATAGATTAAGTAAATAGTTTATGCAAGCTTAACTTAAGCTACGTATTTTTATGTAGAAGTAATTGTCAATATTCAAAAAGAGGTTTATTTTATAAGAAGTAGTATTTTATAAGAGGTTTACATCTTACATTTCTAATATCAAACAACACTGATAATATTTTCTCTAAACTTTTTACCCAAGCACTGAACAAATGCTTAACCTGAACAATCTTACGATGTTGTAATAAAAACTTTTATTTACACACTTTCTTAACTAGCTCAAACTTTATATCCATTCGTAAAATAGTAACAAAGCTTATGGTGTTCTCCACAGCAGTTCATTACAGTTACTATTATTCTGCCTTTCTATTCTTATTTTTGGGTGTAGCTGAAACGATTTAATCTTGACCAATTTTCAGCAATGAACTTTATTCTTGAACACACGATTGATCAATTTTATTGTTGTAATTGTAATAACGGTTAAAGTATTTTTGTATCTATGTTATACATTAAAAGTATAAAATATTAAATAAACTTCTTGTAAATTCGAACATTTGTTCATTTTATAATTTGATATGTCTATGGTAGACCATTGGAATTGCGTGAGTTCGAATATGCGAATCAAATGTAATGTGTATGGTGAGTAGTGGAATTCGGCGAATAAAAAGACGAAAATTGGTTAACCAATAGAATTCAGAGTTTCCTACAATGGATTAAAACACGTACCTCCTCATCAAATTTCAAATTGTACATATATAATCCACAATGCGCAGTACTTTCAATTAAAAAAATTCTAAGCAATAGCATGACGGAATCTCTGCAGGTCAACAGTTTGCCCAATCTTAATTTTCACATCGGAAAGCGTTTATATGCAAACCTTTTTCTTATATCTCTGACAAATTCCTGCCAGACCGCAACTTACTTTTTGCACTCCTATATAGCCACACAGTCACGTTGAAACTGTGACGCGGGAAATGTTAGCGATGCAAAGCTCGCTTCTCGCTAAAGCAAATAAAACCACAAAATAACGTTCAACACGCAATCGATATCAGAACCGCCTCGGAACGTCTTTATTCGGGCACCAACAGCTCAGCTAATGGGTCACAGGCGGTTTGCGTTTAAAGAGAGGCAAGACCAGAAATTCTTCTTCTTCTTCTTCCTCTTTTACTCCGTCGGCTTATTGTTATTATTTCGCGTGGAAATTTCGCGCCGATCGTCGCATAATATCGAAATTCAAATGGTCTCGGCTCTCGAGGCTCTCGCGTTTCGTGCTAACGATCTAGGATGCGCTCGCGAGCGCGGATACCAGGGAAGAGAGAGAGAGAGAGAGAGAGAGAGAGAGAGAGAGAGAGAGAGAGAGAGAGAGAGACAGGGGACTAAAGCCAGCTCCGATAAGTACCAGCTATTACCAAGTGGAAATTGAATAGAAGATTAGAGTGCTCTAATGGGAACGATGGACGGTCATGAGAGAGCAGTTATGGGGGAAGCGAGTCAGTACTTTTTTTCTCCCTTGCTTTCTCGCTTTCTTTCGCTTCGACCTTTCCTCTATACTTTTAAGATTCACACTTTGCCTGCGTGGGTGATGATATGGAAGCACGAACTGATAACGACATCTATATACAATTGTAACGAAACTTTTCTCTTATTCGCCAAATCTGCGGAATGCCTATTTGTAAGAACCTACATTTAATTCAAAATTTTTTTAAATACTAAAAGCTACAGCAATAATTTATTTTATACTTAATTAAGTTGTATTGACAAACGCATATTTTCGCAAACTCGTAAATTGCGATATCAGACAAAATCATCGTGTGTGTATATATAACATTTATCGCAGTGACACAAATCCATTTTGCAAGTACACGTCGTAATAAAAAAAAATCGATCGACTCGCAAATACCACGCGTCGAATTATATATATCGAAAGCGAACCTCGAGATACACGATCCGATAACAAATGTCGAGTCGTCTAAAATGAGTTCCCGGATTAGCAAACTCGGCATCTTCTCCCGGCCTCCATGAATAATTCATAATCCGCATAATTTTTCTCCCCTTCCCCTTCGACTCGCGTCACCCATCTCTCTCCTTGGTGTATATACCTGATCTCTGCGCACCTTCAAATATCAATCGACTAGACCTTAACGACGAAGCAAAGTCCTCCTGGGTCTCGTGCAGTGCTTCGAGCTGCTATCGATTGCTGATCTGCCCTTTTTCGCCACGCGCGTTGATGCCGTTTGCAGAGCATGGTCGAGCGAGTGAAAAAAAAAGCGAGAGACAGGGCAGGAGAGGGAGAGATGCGGAAGCGATGGGAACACGGAGATAATGGAGGATGAAAGAGGGAGAGACCTAAAGGGATTGCGAGGCTATATATAGGATGGTGCGTCGTCATAAGGTGAACCCTGTGTCAATTTTAAAGGATTTTTATCGGCTTTTATTTAAACAAGTGAAAGTTGATAACTTAAAAGGTTAATTTTTAATGATCAACAAAGTTTAGTAAGGTTTTAAAGCATTTATTATGTAAATAATTACAAAATTATACAAATAGTTTAGATTAAAGAATTAATATTTCAGTCGCCTTTAGTAAAATGGTAATTGCATTATTCGCATTGCTTTGGAGTACTATATCCCATTTTAGATATTTATTGAATTTCATGTTTATATCACTGACTTGAAAATCTGTTATCGAGATTTAAGTACCATGTAAAAGAGTAGGTACTTTCATCAATGTTTGCGACATTCTCCCTTGTGACGTTCTTGAACATCTATAAACAAGTAAATTAAGAATAATTTAAGAATAATTTAAGAAGGGCTTAGTTTGTAAAATGTATATTCCGACCATGGATTCAGCTCTTAGTCAAATAAGAAACCAAATTTCAATTTTATGGAAACATAGTTTACTGAATATAATTTTCAGTTTTTGTTATTTTACGTTTATAAATAGAGATTTTTCATTGACGTGAATGTTGTCAAAAAGTATTTGAAGAACTAGGTCCGCGGTATAACTATTTCTAGCTGTGTTTATTATGTTGATATAATTAATGTTTATAGCTGAATGCTTTATAGCTACAGAAAAGATGTTTGCATAAAGAATTAAACATAGGAACGAATAAAGTTCTTCTAAGCGGTTCTAAATCAATTTTTAAAATATATTATAGTTCATGACAAATTGGTTCATGATCACTTCTTAATTGCTTTTTATTATATTAAGCTATACTATTATTTAGTTTCAAATTTTGAATAAGAAATTCTACAAAGAACTTACTTTTCTTATGACACTTGTTGTAGCACTTGAGTTTGCCACTGTTACCGTATGTTACTCCATTAGTTCCACAAACAGGATCCCATTTCTCGGTTGTGACGCAATCGCAGGGCTTTGGCTTTTTTGGTTCGGCATTTACACTCACCAACACAAGAACCACTATAACATATGTTTGAAATTAGCAGTAAAATATCAGTCAAATTTTAAATGATCTGATTTAAACTCTTAGTAGTCTACTTACGAGTCAACAGAAGAACATGCTGTAACTTGAACATTGTGAGGTTTGAAGCTTTAGGTATCTGCACAGAACGAGAGATAAAATCTGACTGTAAGGATTGAATACCGGAGGTTCAATTTATACATACAATTTTTCCTTGAATTTGTCACGTAAATATATTGCTAGCGTTAAAGATGTCTTATATTGATATTTTTTGAGGAAAATGAACGACGAGGAAACTTTTTGTTATTATCACACCAATAACGTATTTATTAAGTAAACATACCACTTTATCAGCCGCTGTATGCTTTTTGTTGTTTATCCTATTTATAGATACAGTGATCAGTTTTTAAAATCCAAAGTAACGAGGTTTCGTCAAATAGCAATTAAAGGGATTTGAAAGTCATTCATATCCACATTCCCCCAAGTAGAATAATCTCCGTTAAAATTGGTCACGTACAGTTGTTCTCGAGCATCCCAGGTGCTGACAATGCAGGTAG
Organism: Megastigmus stigmatizans; assembly: GCA_900490015.1. Lineage (NCBI taxonomy): Eukaryota > Metazoa > Arthropoda > Insecta > Hymenoptera > Megastigmidae > Megastigmus > Megastigmus stigmatizans. Next base: position 14,349 of record UELV01152535.1, read on the forward strand.
ACACAATGATGAATCATGCCAATATGTGAAAATATTTTGTCACGATTAAATCAGTAGTTTAACAGCAGTTTACCTACTAATAACTAGCATTTAATAAATATAACCACTTTCTTTCTATGCTTGTTATGATTTTATAATTTAAAAATAAGCGTAAATAAACCAAATTCTTTGACTTATGTGCATATATTTCGTAAGAAAATTGAAATAATGAGACTTAGAGTTAGGAAAAGTAGACTTGACTTTTACCATATACGGTAGCGCATGCGTGACTGTTATAAGGTTAAATGAAACTACGCCAGTCAGCTAATTGATGGCAATAGGAGTGTTGTGTAAATGTATAAATTACAACAGGATATTTTTAGCTTCTATTGTTTATCCGAGTGCAGGTACATTAACATTATGAATACTGTAAATGAAAATTACTAGAAAAAAATTTACCGAGTAGCAGCTGCAGCTAGAATTTTCTCTATAGGCTCTAACAGCGATGCATCGGCATCGTATCAGGGACCTTCCATATTATGTATCAATCGCTACAGTATGCGAATCAACATCACGTCATCATAATAGGCATAGTTTCAAGAACAAATGATTAAAGGAGCGAATTAATATTTCATTCATTTAAAAAAAAAAAGATTGTATCTGTGAGCATAACATTCCAGAAAAATATCCATTTATTATATTGAAGTGCGATATCGTTTTACATTTGGTACGGTTTCTCGGTACTGACAACTTCAATCTCGCCATTGTTCAACACGAATTCTGAGAAACTGCCCATTTACTGCGTTTCATTTCTACCAGGGATTTTACGCATTTTTTAAAATATTTAATGCGCAATGTTACAAGAATAATTAATGTATGAGATAAGGTACCCATATATATTTTTTAATGAGAATAAACTTTAAATATATTAATACATTTAACAAACAATATTTTTGAATTTTTGAAATATACGAAAGTAAGCTTGCTATTATTACCTTTTCATTATTTTGAACACAATAAAACGGTACTTTAACTGTCTCTTTTTAATTAAAATACAGAGTATTTTTTCGCTCGCTTGTATTTCATCGAGCTAAAAATATGAAATCGTATAATTAATTTTAATTCAGAATTCCACGAACAATTGATTTTAATTAAAATTTGCCACACAGTGGTTGACCAGCAGAAGGCATATACAATCTTTTGATTTTCTGCAAACAATCCAAATATTTTATAACAATCGTAAAAGTAACTTTATTTTAGCTGTAAGATCCCTGTCCAACAAATAAGGAAAAGTGACGTTAATTAAACAGCTGCAAATCTTTAAAGACAGAAAGTCAACATAATTTGTAAAAACAAAAAGATTTTCTTACTTATGTACTAAAAACGTACATAGCTAGAAATAATATTTTAAACGAAAACAAGTTAATTTTCCCAAACATATACACTGTTGCGATTTTATAAGTAAACCATATTATATCGTACGTTCACTGTTCAAGGCTTAATAAATATTACATGATACAAATTATTGAATCAATACTTAATTACAATATTTAATAAGCGCCTTTATCAACATAACTTGAAAATACAATTTTATAAACATTTACACTGAGCAGCTCAAAACTCAGTCAAATTGAAATCAGGAAATAAAAAGAACCAAAGACGTTATTGAAAAAAGCGCAGAAAAAACAGGAGTTAAAAGAATAGAAAGAAGCAAAACAAGGGAGAAAAGAGAGAGAGAGAGAGAGAGAGAGAGAGAGAGAGAGAGAGAGAGATATCCCAAAGCCATTACTCAGCCGCTTGAATACTACAGACATATTGACCCAATAAAAATGTTCACGCACGTGCACAGAGGCAGCTTCAGAGCCAGCGCCCCTTCGCGTAAGATAAGGACAATCGAGAGATCCGTTATCGAGCAGTTTAGCTTTATACGTGCCTCCAATTCGTAAGGGAGGAAGTGTCAAAAATTTCTTGCCTGCCCTTTTATTACAGTTCATTATCGTCCGCCGGAATCTGATTCCCCAAACTTTTAATGGCGCGGAGAAACCAGTCGAACTAATGACCGAATATTTCTTTTACTTTTGCAATAAAAGCACATCCCGTAATATTGGTCGATGGTAATACCTGTTACACGCAGTCTCTCCGCTTATTAGGAAAGTGAATATTTTACTCACCGGTAGAATAATATTGTCGTGCGCTCGGTGTACCTATTTCATCGGGACCTTATAGACGTGCTCTCGAGGCCAATTCATTTGTATTCGATTAAGTTTCTCGGACAAGTTTACGAAAAGGTAGTATATAACCAATTACTGCTTATTGACAAAAGTTTCTGCCGAATAAACTTTATCCCTTGGCCAAATTAGAGAAAATATTTATGGAACGATTTCGTTTATTATATAGAGTCCCATTTGCATCTTTACGCCACCCTACTTTTCTAGACGCAAAATCAAACTGCTACTACAGCTAAACTTTATTCATTTCAGCGCGAAACTATAATCAGCTCGTATACCCCGTTCGGCAACTCGCAATTCCCAAAGGATAATTTTCCGAAATAATAGGATATGCGCTCGTCTTTCCACCACCAAATCTACACTACTTTTTTAATACGATCGTCAAAATAGAGCTCTATAAAATCTAATGAACGCGCATCAAAACGAGATTCTCTTCCACCAGCGAGGTATCATAGCTTTCCCTTCCCCCCTCCTCCCCGCTCCTGTAAAATCTGCAAATCACAGTTGTTTCTTCTGCCACGGGGTACGATCCTTTTGATAACCGCGCAGATATACGCAAAGTATATATAATCCTGAAACTATATAGCTGCGACTGACGAGACGTAATTTGAATAACGTTATCGCGTAGTGCGACGCCCGTCTCTCTCTCTCTCTCTCTCTCTCTCTCTCTCTCTCTCTCTCTCTCTCTCTCTCTGTCCTCTTAAAGGGGGGAAAATCATAAATACGAAAACAAAGCTCGCGCAAGCTCATTTCTCGCTTTCGCGCTCTCAACTTCTTCGTCATCCAGTGCAACTGTGTGTGTGTGCGTGTGTGTGTGTGCGTGTGCGTGTGTGTGTGTGTGTGTGTGTGTGTGTGTGTGTTTGTGCGCACCATTTTCCGCTCATGCTGTCGAGTCCCTTTTGTGTCAACGGTATATACATATCTAAAATTGTCCCGGTGTGGAAACAAAAGGGATTCAGCATCTATCTCTCTCTCTTACTCTCTCATACCCTCCATCTCTCTCTGTCTCTTGCTCTCTCTCTCTCTCTCTCTCTCTCTCTCTCTCTCTCTCGCCGGATACAAACCCTACGACTGGGATGGAATATAATACGAAACATCCAACTAATTGTAAGCAACAACGCGCGGCTTTTGGCGCTATGCGCACCTGCCTAAAACGCCGCTGTAATACCATATCGTTTCTCTTACCCAACCCCATTTCCCTCCTCCTACTCGCTTCACTTCTGTACAAGGAATGAGAGACGCGATGACGCAGCGGTCATGTAGAAGGCGACTTCTCGCGGCGAATAATATTTGCTCTGAAAGCTGAAAGACGCTCTCAATTTGTCGTTTGTTGCGCGGGCGCGACGAGGGGCGATCAAATGAAAATTTTCCACGCAGTCGGTCTTTCCTTGCAAAGTCGAGCCGCTATAATTTGAGGCTTATTTACAATGTATTTTTCTGTGCAAGTAACTCGTGACCGAGATTGTTTGAAAGTGTCTTAGGAAACACTCATACGCGAATAGATTTTTGTTATCTGAAATGATTAAAAATGATTTTGTTAATAACTATTCAAAATCGCACAAACACTGCGACCTTGTCTGTTTTACACAGAATTCATGCGCAAAAATGAATTATTTCTATACTAGATCCTAGCACATATTCTCGGAAATGATGACATCTATAATGTCGACTTAATCGATTTCCCACCTCGATGTATATATAGACGTACGAAAATGCGGGTATTATGCAAAATGAATACGTTCACGGGGAAGAAGTGTATTTTTGCCGCATATCATAGTGGTAGATACGACGCAACGCAGCGGAGCATTCAAGTCGTTGCACTCAATGAAAATGCATGCGATGAAGTACATCTACTATAATGTTGGCGGAATCCTGCATGGTCATGCATATTCACGAGATGTGACACATCCACATATATACTAAAATCGCAGCGCCGCCCGCAACCGCCGCCGTCGCGAGTGTTCGGTTCTTTTACTCCGACGTTTCTTTTTTTATGCTCTTAGTTTGGAATACAACGGAAATCAAAACTAGGAATATTTATTGGAAAATTTTTGCAGCCTGGTATCGATTTATGCCGGCTTTCTCGCCTCGTAGTCGCACATTTTATTCCGTTGAATCACAAATAAATATCGGGGCGCAAACAAGCTGTTCTATAAAAAGAACTGTAGCTGTAAGTATCTAAAAGTTGATATAGGCGACTTATTTTGTTACTTGATCCAAATCGAATTTTAACTATTTTATCTTTATATTTAAAGTAGAAATTCGAAAAGATCGTCCAGGCACCTCGATTATCCCTGCAAAAAAAAAACACATTATTTCATTTCTCCATATCCGTTCCATATTTATCACGAACTGAAAGTCTCAATATTTTTGTCGCCGCCTTGTTCCAACCATTTTTCTCACGAGGTCCCTCTATCTCTCTTCTACTCCTTTCTCTCTTATCGCTCCGTTTTATCACAGCTTTCTCTCTCTCTCACTCTGCGCGTTATATATTCCAATTCGATAGACACGTTTTTCCAGTTCGAGCCCAGATATAGGAAAATGGTACCTGTCACTTTATCGGCAGTCCGACCCTGCAGGAATTACGTCAAGCGAGAGAGAGAGAGAGTGAGAGAGAGAGAGAGAGAGAGAGAGAGAGTAGGAGATGGGCGACGCATCGGTAATCTACACCTTTCCTTTGGGGTAACGTTAGAAACGTGGATATCCGTTAATCAGCCATCGGCAGTGATTTGCAGATTTTCTCGTTATATGTGTATGGATGTAATGCATCACAAGTTTATGTGTAGAAGACGAAGTGAGATATATGTTCACGTGACCTGTCGCGCATCAACGACTCCAAGTCGCTCATCGTTTCTTTTTCATCAGATGAGGATGCACGTGCAAATAGCTCGAAGTTATTGTGTGTGTATGTGCGTATGTGTGCGTGTGTGTGTGTGTGTGTCAGGATTATTTGAAGTTCAGAGGTCGTTTTATAGTGCTTTTCCTTCCTTTTCGAATGCATCAGCGCAACGCACGACACGAAGGGATTATAGATGGATGTTTGCTATATTAATTTTGACGATGTGTATCATGGGTGGGTGCGATAGAAACTTTGCGTTATTGATTGAGTTTTTCTATGCTGCTGCCGTAAGGCTAATGGCGCATGCTACGTCAATATTTATCCATAAAACTTTGAAATTAAATTGCATACATGCATTAGTTTTGTAACAATAATAATCTGGTGTATTACTAAGCGTGACGTTTTACTCGTAAAATACGTTCTAAGAGTAATAATTTCTAGTCTAGAACATATTTTATACGCATTAATTATTTCGTATAATACTAGTTTCCGGTAAATCTCCTCTTCTACACCTTACGTATCATTAATTAACTAGTTAACGAGAACAAATGCGGTAGTTAGCATACTAACCAAGTGAATCTTTACAAAAAAAAAAAAAAAAAAAAAAAAAAAAGTTAATTAATCCCGTTCACTATTAAATATTAACGTGTAATTTTTTTAATCTCATCTCACGGCCTCAGTTACACTCATCCGAGACTTGCGGTAGTCGCTGTTCCAAAGTAAGGACATTAATTAATTAAAAGTACGTCGTAGATGAAGTTCATGTCAATTATTTGAGTTAAAGGACGTCTCGCTCTGTTTTTTCTCTCTCTTCCGTGTACCACCTATAGTCAATAAAGGGAGACAGCAGCAAACGAACTATAGATATGGTAGCATTGTTTAATTTTTAAATTTTATGCAGATATCTGATAATATATAATATATTATTGCAGCAATGTATGCGACGTATATGCGTAATATAAAATAGTCATGGATAACATATATATAATATAGAGTGTTATTAGCTCTTAGGGATGGACCGAGTAAGTGCCCTTATTGGTATAATTACAGTTGCTATATATATATATCTATAGACTATATATATGAATAGAATGTGGCGGGTGACATTCGTCAGGATGTGCGTTTGATCATCTTGCGGTCATCTCAAAGTGAAGGTAGATATTGCGCGCTCGCCTCGTACCCGTCAAAGCCAGCCGATGTAAGCGCCTTTGCCGGCCTAAGCTTGATTCTCCTCTATACACCACTCGAGAATCCCGCCAATGAGAGGTTATTCACGCTGCCAATGCAAAGTAATTTGATTACATAACGAAAATTATTAGTGCGTTAATAGGAAATGATGATTTGGTTTAAACTTCCAGGGACAGATGATGTATTTGTTATAAATAATATAGTTTGTATAGCAGTCGCTGATAATCTCCAATTTTAGATCGATGTCGTGCAAGGAAAAACATCGTTGCTCAAAATAATTTTTTAAATTTGTAGAGGGGGTGACGCAGTGAGGAAACAAAGTCGATCGAAGAAAGTAGAGAGCGACAAAAATATTGATGTAGCAAATTCTAAATTTGAAAGTACCTCATTACAATAGACTATGAAACGTATCTTGACTGCTTATTAATTTTCAGGTTAATATGTTTTAATATGTGCGTATCGTCATACGACATTCCCTTTCCAGTTATATGTGTCAACTACCACATGAAATTAAATTAATAAAACAACTGGTCCGTAAAATAAATATCTGTACAATTTAATTAGTGAGCTTAAGCGAAAGCATGTTTTACGTTATACCTGTATGTATTTAAACCTTGCAACATCCGTATACTATTACCGTGTGACACATTTAGTTTCAGAAATTATTTATGTTCCGAGCGAAAAGTTTTGAAAAACCTGGTTTACCGATATAAGCGTCGCAATTAAATGTAGGACATACGATAACTATAATAAATGAATAATGAGTAAAATAGATGTAATTGAAATTCAGCTTTTACTAAGCACGACTGAAATGTCATTAATTGAATTAAATTTTCCTCAAGTAGATACAGCCTGCACGTGTCAGACATCAGATTGCGCGCTCGTCAGCAAAAAAAGAAAAGAGCCGCCACAGTTTCGAAAACTTTAAATGCTCAAAGAGATCGTCTCAATAGTCCATTATTCATTCGAACATCCCCCGAAACCCACTGCCACGCGCCAGTTCAAAGTTTGCCCGCACGGGGTACAATAACCGCGTAATACTTACACACACGCACACAAACGCAGACGCACAAAATTGGGATAAGAATTCCCTGAAAAGAAAGCCTCTCCCTCTCTCTCTCCGCGCGTGTCCAAAACACTCGCCCATCTCTGCAGCAGACACTCTAAAACTGGTAAGCTTCGAAAGTACCATCTTCCAGCTATACAGGGAAGACCGCTGTAGAGGAGAAAAATGATTGCTTCGAAAACGTAGCTCGACACTCTCCGCTCTGGCATTCCATTTTTAATGAAAACTCTCCGTAGCCTGTCATGCGATACGTATACATATATACAGATATCCAAGAGAGAGAGAGAGAGAGAGAGAGAGAGAGAGAGAGTAGACGCTCCTTTCGAGGATTCATCGACTTTGGCTCGCTCGAAGGTGTACCTATATAGGGATATCGGTGCGCAAGTCGGCAGCCTAGACACTCGTAAATTCAACGTTGATTTAAGCTTGCGTGCATCGCGCGCTCTTGCAGTCGTAACTTTGGCCCGTAAACAAACACTTACTTCAGCGTCGCCCTCGAGGCACATACGAAACTCGCTATACGCGCCGCCGTCTCGCCTACACACATCTACACCCGCCCCGGTGTTGCTGCAGTTTGCCGATGGAATAAAGAATCGCGCGCTTTCCTCCTCCTCCGCCTATCTTCTCTGCATACTAAGACCGTTGGACTATCGATGGGGTGCGAGTGCGCGAACCCAGTAGCAGTAGCGGCAACTTTTACTGCGGCGCTTCGGCAAATTCACTTTTAACGGATTTCCTTTTTACAGCTGTCTCTGCCCTCTTTGCTACTCTCTCTCTCTCTCTCTCTCTCTCTCTCTCTCTCTCTCTCTCTCTCTCTCTCTCTGATGGCCTCACTATCACGAGACAGTTTGGAAAATATGTACGCGTCTCGTTACGATAATGCGCGTAGACTGCGGTCATCGCGATCGGCGACGACGATGGACTTAGCACTTTTACTTGGGGGTATACACGGAGCTGAAAAGTAGCTGTTACTTGGGTTTATCGAACGATTCGCTCGATAACCATGCGCCGCGACGGTATTGACAAAAGTCTATAATGTCGATAGAGCAAGATGTTTTAAAGCAGCACTTTATGTATTGATTATTATACATATTTATAGATGGGCTGCCGCCTATATGATATCGATCACATTTATCGTCGTGCCGCGGTGTATATATACATACATACACATAAATATATACTCGCAGCGCGCGCGAATGGAAATCATCTTTATAACGCGGCACAGCCTTTATGACTCATAAATAATACTCGTCATAATGTACATACCGTATACAATTTATGCAGCAGCATCCACGACTTTCCAGGCGTTCGCGCGCCAACCGCCGGTTGTTTAGAAAATCGCTGCATCCGCGATAGCATTGGTCTTTACTCCATTTTCATGTTTATAAACTTTTACCGCCGCTGTGCTGGAGCACCGATATAGTATTTACACACGCGGTGCATGAAATAAAGAAACGAAAAGATAAGTATGGAATCGGGGTGTACGCATTTTCTTAAAAAAAGTATTAATTATATTATTGCGTCTGACAAAAAGTAGATTCTATCGATGAGTAAACTCAGTATTATAAAGGATGTTTGTTGCATCTTTAACGGGATGCGTTGATATAACCTTGCTCTAGTCTATTTGGAATATTTTGAAATGACCATTAAAAGCACTTTGCGCGCGCGCCGACTGCTGGGCTCGACATATTGGCTTTGCTCTTGAATAAATCGTCGTTAATGACATTAGGGCGATCGGAACGCGACGATCCAAAAATGGTCTATAATTGAAATCGTATGTACGCGAGTACGCGACATTTGTATGTAAATTTCATTGCTGTACGGGTATTATTAGAACTGCTGCATGGCGTGTGTATACACCGTAGCGTCACACGGTGGATAAATGTTGATAAAATGCCGACGGGCCCCGACACTGCTTTTTCCAAATGATTTGTTAAGCAATTTACAATAAAAACGTGCGTGCATGCACCGGCCATGTTTACGCTGTCGCGTTCATTTCGCTCCTATTAGTCTTTGTACTTTGTTTTATTTTTCGCTTGTTAATTTGAAGCACGCACATTCTGTTTCGAAAATGAGGGGTATTTGCGCAATGAATTTAAATGGCTTTGATTAAAGCAAGATTCTTTAGTACGAATAAAATCATCGCGGCTCCTAGAATATTCCAATACCTATGTGTATAGCAAGCAGTCTTTTATTCGCAAACGGATCCAAAGCCCAGGGATAGAAACAATAGTACAAATACACGTTGTATTTTACTTAACGATTGACTGGCAGACAGAAGCAGCAGCGACGGCGGTGAATCCTCGCGAAAACGCCTTCAAATCCATTAAACTAACGATTTATTACATCAATAGAGGGTACAGCGGGTGATCCTCTCGTTAGCATGATTGCGCTTCCCTTATCCCCATTGTGAAAAGCCTTTTGTTAACGTTCAACCGCGAGCAGAGCCAGTACCAGCGCCATGAGCGTCAGGGCGCAGTCAAAACGCTTTCTCTCTGCAGTACAGCTCGAAGCTCTTAGCCTCCCTACACAGACTCTCTCTCTCTCTCTCTCTCTCTCTCTCTCTCTCTCTCTCTCTCTCTCTCTCTAACAGTTTTATCTAATACATTAACCGCCCCGATTCTCTCCTCTTTCCGCAGCTTCGGCAGCTACAATTGCTACACACCACAAGTAAATTTCGGCCTGCTGTTGCTGCTACACGGAACGCGTACGAATTCGTATAAATGCGGCAACTCGCGCCCGGCGCACAAAGGGGCCAACTGCACGCATCCCTCTCGAAAAAAATCAAGTCTATATATGCGTGTGGTTCGCAGTCCTAGTGGCCCAGAGAGAGAGAGAGAGAGAGAGAGAGAGAGAGAGAGAGAGAGGGAGTGCAGAGGTTGGCCTGTATTACACTTTCCGGGGCCGAGAGAGCAGGCGAAATCGATAGTTACACAGCGCCCTGAGCTATTTCGCAAATAACCTGCTGAATATCCGTGCCGGAATATGCCCCTTTCTTCCTCTCTATCTATCTCTCTTGTGCCGATAATATAGCGGATATTTATATATAATAGGGAGAGACTATGTACATACATCTATTCAGTTACCGCTGCTGTTGCCTATCCGACATCTAAGCCGAACAATTTCGCGTCCGTCGACTTTGCGTCCTACTCGTCGTCCTTATATGCCTATATATAGCTGCTCGCCTTATCAATTCTTCACATGTGCCCAGAAATAAGCCTCCACTCGCAGCTTAAACTCTGGTGTATTATATATGGGGGGGAATTTTTTACGGGTCAACCGATACGAGACGTGCGTCTGCTTTTCTGCGCGGGATCAATGTACGGGGTGTTTCGCTAGTCGCGCGAGGCGCTGCCAGCTTAACCTGCGCGGAGACATTTTACGCCCCCGCGCGCGAGACACGGCAAAGCGTTCCGAAATAAGCCAATAACTTTATCATTTTTCTCTCGTGGGACGCACGCGCGGCGTTTAGAAAAATAAAAAATGGATGGCACGGAGCGTGGAACGTGAAACGAGGATGTGTTCTTTTTTTTGTTTGTCGCTTCGAAGTTGGCAAGGGTGGACCGACTTGATTGCGAACATTATTTCTGTCAAAGGGTTGTTTTGTGTATCATTATTTCCCCAAATACTTTTTTTTGCAATTCTCATCAAGAGTTTTTCGAATGGACACCCTGTAGGTAGTTATAGTTTTCTGCAGTGGAGATCGTTCTAATACGCAATTTTATCTAGGTTTTTCTCTATTGAATAACATTTTATAAAAGAAAAGATTGGGGTAAGAAGGGATCGATTGTGATCCCTTAAACTACATGATTTTCGATGACTGAGCGGCTAAAGTAGGTATTATTATGCTGATATTCAGTTTATAGATTGGAAATATATAATGTTATGTTTATTATGGTAACTCCGGTAAGTCATATCTTATACCTGGACATATCGGAGATCGAAGATGAATAGGAATGTATTTAACTAACGATTGTGATGAAATAAAGTTGTAGACAATTAATTATAATTTGATTAAATTATGCTGGTTCAGCAGTAAAGCCGTACAAATTATTCTATTCTTAGACAAAGACAAGTACAACACATATCAGTGAATTTTAAAAATTTAGAATATATCTGACTAGTTGAAATTAACATGATTTATATTTATCAAAATATTACATTTGGTTCGCCAAATCTAGACAGATATAATTTACGTTACAAGTTAATAACTCTTTTGCGGTACACCATCAGTTGTAAGTTTGTAAGCACAATATTCGAAAAGTCAGTATGTAAACAAATTATATTTGCTAACAAATATCATGATGTATTTAATGAGTTAAGTGGGTGCGCTATTAATAATCGTAATTACTTTATAAACTCACATAGTACAGTTGATAAATGCACTGTAATAACAAACAGTATTCCGTTGTCTACAATACGCAACAGTATTATTTACAATTAACTATCGAGCTCAATATTGCAAATTCAATATACTGGCCCTCCATTCGTAATGAACGTATGCTATCAAACATCACTTTATCGTTTTAATCTAAACAAACATCGATTGCATTGACCGTATGAAATTCCATCTCAAGGATGCTCAAATTTAAGCTAACGTCGAAGAATTACTAATATTCGCTATTCAGGGAAAAACATCTCAAAGGCAAAGGGAAGCGTTCGGTACGAAAAAAAATTGCCCGCGTACACAATCCATCGTGGCCGCGCGAAGATCATCCGTTTAAAGGTTCGTAAACCCCCGCGATCGCCTATGCGCACGTCGAAAAATTCGAACGAGCGCCTATTATATATAAAAGTGACAACTCGGACCCTTAACTTCCTGCTTCCCTCTCGTCCTCCCAACCTTTTTTCAACCCCCGAGCGGGATAAACATGGACGGCGAGAAATGCGACGGGCCGTTGACACCGTTGAAAACGTGTAAATCCGCGGCTCGTATCGGTGTGGTGGCGAGAGAGGCGCGCCTGGCCTATTGGGCTTTTTCACGCGCGCGCCCTTTCCCTCTCCCCCTGGTTACATGACGCGAACGACGAGTATAGCTCGAGTGCGGGATGCCTGGACCTGACAGTGATACAATGGCTTTATACCTCGGAAATTGTATATCGCTTGCCTCTATCTCTCTCTCTCTCTCTCTCTCTCTCTCTCTCTCTCTCTCTCTCTCTCTCTCTCTCTCTCTCTCTCTCTCTCTCCCTCTCTTGCTCCCGCATTATTTATCTCTCTATCGTGTTAGTTCGCTCTTTAAAACGCTTCAAGATGCGACGACTTTACGAGAGAGAGAGAGAGAGAGAGAGAGAGAGAGGGAGAGAGAACAGCCCGCATCGTGGAAATTTGTAATTTTTTCCCTCTGACATCTCTCTCCGCTTTTCAGTGGCTGTCTTGCCTTTGTACTTCTGTATCCTTTCATAAACATTTCTCTTTCGTCCCTTCTCTCTATCTTTTTACCAATGGTTAAGCCTTTCTCTTCTCTTATATTTACAGATTTTATCATGTCAGCGGTGACTTTTTAATTTTTGTTTAAAAAAAGTATTCGAAATCGAATAAAAGTTACAATTGCGATAGTTACGTTTGGTTCGAAACCGGATACCGAAAATTGACCATATTCCTATATCCACTGTTATATCGAGTTTCAATTTAATCGTCGACTATATATTCTTTCATCGAAATAACCGAATAAATGCACCGAATTTTAATTTCAACAAAATACCAATCAATCGGGCCCCCATTGGATAAACCCATACAACAGCAAATTAAAAGAAAAAACAGCGCAATTTCCACACCGTCGATTCAAAAGATTCTCGCTGAAAATGCAAAAGGAAGCGGAAGCCCGCCGCCTCGAAGAAGGTATAACATTTATCGTGCAGCTATCTTCCCGCATTCGAGCAGAAATACGCTGCCGAAGGCAAAGAGCTGAGAACTCGCACAGTGGCCGCAGCAGTACAGTACACTGCGCCAAGGTGACAAACAAGATCGAACGCGCGCGACGCGCTTGCTTTGATATGAATAAAACTTCCCGGAGAAAAATCTAATACACGTGCACACCGCGTACATGCACGTAGACGGTCTCATACGGCAGCGAGTTTTCCGCTCGAATCCACACAGCCCAGTCGTTCACTGCATATATATGCTCCACTCGCGAGGAGAGCTCGAAGGGCTTTTGCATCGATGTCAGGCATCGCGCACCGTATTGCTGGAACGGAGTGATACTGCCGACACTTTTTCTCTCGGCGCGACGTTTCTTGGCAAGTGTGCAGCGCGCGCAGTGAGAGAATCCCCAGGAGACGATGCGCGAGGAGGACGAAAAAAACGCCTCCTGTCTATACCTGCCTCTCCCTCTCTGCACTGCACATGTCTGCGAGACTTGGTATCTCTCGCGCGCCAATATTCTCTTCGACCCTATTCTCTTTTACCATATAACGGCGGGTCTCTGAATATATATATATATATATATATATCTGGGTATATGTGCAGCGTCTTTCTCTCTGCTTGACTGGCAAAATTTGCACCTTTCGCCACGATGCTGATGTATACGTCGATTTTACTTCCTCGCGCGTTCAGATTTGGGAAGATGCTGCTGTGGGTTCGCAAAAGTCGAACTAGTTCTAATTTTAAGGATCATGGCTAAGGTTCGAGAATTTAATTATCTTGTAAATGGGTCTGTTGATATAAGCAAATTTTGCTTTTATACTACGTTCATGAATAAGTGTATATTCTGACAACGATTGAGATAACTAAGCGACGCAAAAAAGTTCTTTGACATATCCAGTCGCAAAAGAGCACCGCGCGACGAGCATAAGTTCTGCCATTAAATTACAATGGGCAGCTGACTTGCGTAAAGCGCACAGTCGTGCCACTCTTTTGTTCCGTTCCCGCGAGCAGCTGTAAAGAATTCCGCCATCCTAATAAATTTCCGCCACTAAAGCTCCGCTCGTCTTTCGCCTCCGGTCCACGATAATACAACGCACATTGCTTATGCCACGCGGGCGCGAGCATATTTCGCGTTAGCTAACAACCAGAAACAGCTCGTCCCAAGTGTCCTCATGAATAATTTAAAAAATAAAGAAGGTGGAAGAAAAACGTAATTCCACGCAGTGCAGATAACAATCGCCACTCGGCATCGTCTCCGCTTCTTAGCCTCTCAGAGAAACACAGATATGTACATCGCGTAGAGCATCGGCGCGCAGCAAATCCATAAAAAAAGTTGTCCGATCTCGGGCAGTAGCAGCAGCAGCGAGACGAAACACTCGTAAAAAGCCCTGCAGTCCTGCTTGAACCTCGTTCTCTTCTCTCTCTTTCTCTCTTTGGACGAGTCTTTTGCCCGAGCGCGCGCGAGTTTTCCTGCATTCGCTCTGTGTGTGCGAACTGTAAAAGCTGGTTTAGCGTGGGGTAATGTGTGGGTGGATGCGCGTGTGTGTGTGTGTGTGCGTCGAGTCGCGCTCGACATTTTCATGCAAATGCTCTGGTGGTCGGGAACGCGCGCGCGAGCGCTTCGGCCCGTGTTTCAGGCTAGGTAACGATGTTTCACTCGTCCTGCCCCATTCGCTCACTCTCTTTTCTGGGAGCTCCCTCTTTCTCTCTCTTCCTCTCTCTCTCTCTATCTCTCTCGCGGCTCCCAGAATCCCTCGACCTCCATGTATGAGCTCGTAAACGGAGGTAAGACTTTTTTTAACGCCTCGACACGACATGTTTCCATTGTGCGCTCTCTCTCTCTCTCTCTCTCTCTCTCTCTCTCTCTCTCTCTTTCGCTCTTCTTCTCGGTTTTTCTCCGTTTCCCTCTTTCATTGCACTTTTCCTTCTTTTAGGGGGATACGGTTCACGTCCTTATGTTTGTTTAGCATCTCGGCCAAATTTTTGGGTGTTTCGCAGGATTACGTGAATGGTATGGGTAATAAACATTTGTTTCGGGGCTGGTCTTTGGTTCGGTTCAAGATTGCTTTTCGATAAGCGATATTTTGTATCGAAGGTTTAGTCCATTTCTAGGCAATATGAAATTGAAAATATGTGGGATAAAAATTTATGATTTAGCCTGAATTTGGAAGCAGGATCAACAACACCTATCTTAAAAAAGTTTCATAAAAATGGCTTTAAAGGACGTATTATACATATTTTTATCCTCTCAAACTTGTTAGTAAGAAATAATGTATTCTTCAGGATGTTGATATAGGTATATAGCTGGACAGACAGGTATAAATTTAAACTTCTTGAAATTATTCATTAAACTTACAAATTATGATTTATATTCTAATATTTTGCATTCACTATTTTATTATGAACAGCTGCCTATCAAACACCAACATATTCTGATGCAAAAAAAAGTATTATTACCTCAAAGCAGTTAAAGTCAGGAGGGTTGACCTACATATTCAAACGAAAGATTAAATTTTCTTCCCAATACCGACGCAACTTCGCCCTGTACCCCATCCTCTTTAAAATTCACGAATATTTGCGTGGCACAATGCACAAATTCGGGCAGCGACCCATAATAGACAATAGCGGAACAAAAAAAAATTGAGAACCAACACACAGGCCAACCTAAAAATACTTGCACTACACCGCCAGAACTGAACTCTTTCGCTTATATATCTCACCGCATTCCAGCCGCCCGCAAATTGGCTAAACGCGAATTTAACCCCGAAATAGGCTCAATATTGCGTTGGCGCTTTGCATTATCCCCCCCCCCGCACCTGTGCTATACAAACGAAATTGCGATGTTTTCAGGTACACTGCGATACGAAGCCGGTTATATGCCCTCGGATATAGTCATTAAAATAACGCGCGATCCTCTCTCTCCAACCCCTCCTTTTGAAGTATGCAATCAACATGTATTTCTTCGCCACTGGTGTGTGTGTGGGTGTGTGCGGCTTGGAGGAGTTTTCGCGTGTTGTATTGTGTATGTCGGGGGGTGGATGATAGGTATAACATACAAAGGGGTGGAAATCGTTATGCGCCCAATTGGCGGTGTGCACGCGGCTCGCGCCTCGTTCCTAAAGCGATGGAGTTATAATAGCGAGACCTACGCATCGCTGCCTCTTTCTATCCCCGCGCGCGTATGTATATATGCATTGATGTGGGACCTGCACCGAGCGCTGCATTGTGTACAGCCGCGCGGCGATTACGTCTATGTGTCCTGTACGCACGAAAAAGGGACACACGCCGCGGATTCACCGATTTTCGCGAATGAATGTGCGGTTGTTTTGATTGGTGTGCGATACTTTTTTGTCGCCAGCACCGTTTTTTTTGGGGAGATTACGGATCGAAATGCGGATGGATGATGAATGATGCTAGTTCTGTGTATCTGTGCAAGAGAAATAATCGAAGGTTTTAAATTTTGATATTTTGGTTTTATCTTCTAGCGTAATCTTTTTATTTGTTTACATAGATAAAATTGTAGGTGGAAAAAGCTTACTTTTTTATCTATAAGATTTTTCTTCTTTATAACCTATTTAAATAAAAAGATTTTCCAAGAATCTCTAGAAGCTCATCTTACTGCGGTATTCCTATTAAAATCCATCTTTGTTTTAAATTTCACAGAATCTACTTCGAGAACGAGGTTATTCAATCCCATGAAATCTTCATCGCAAAGTCATAATGCAATAGTAACCGTTTTCCGGAAATAAAGCACCATGGAACGAAATAATTGACTAGAATTTCTGGAACTTTGATTAGCATGTTGTTTGGCCTTGCACGAATAAAAACTGAGAACGGAAGTAATACAAGAAAGAATCCCATTGTGTATCTTCGCCCGAGGGACATAAATTTCGAAAAAAATGTACGGATACCAATAAATCACGCGGGAAATTGATAGATTTCGCGGAAATTATCAATATATGTGCCTCGAGGAACGGGTCAGAGAGAGAGAGAGAGAGAGAGAGCCGGTAGAGTTGTCTGAAAAATCGGTTAAGTCAGAAAGCATTATGGATATTATCCATCGTCACGACGTAGGTCTATATATATACATATATATGCCGACAAGAAGTCGAATGCAAAGTCATAAGTTTCCCAGTGCGGCACCAGGCGGAGGAAGGTATGTAAGAGTAGAGACGGGGAAGGGGTAGGGGAGGGGATAACAGCAGCGGTGTCTGGAAAGATCATTTCTTGTAAATTATAATCGGATCAGTGCATAGGACGCGGCGGGGATATTCCCAACCAATTCCTCATATATCCCAACGTACAATGACCCAGACGTGATCAATACTCGCGCCGATATAACGCGCGCAGGACGACGCTCGATGAATCGAGTTTATATTGTATAGAGGGGGCTATAAAAAGAATATGAGGTTTTCTCTCCCAGCTTTATATACACCTATATATATATATATATATATATATATATACATGATATGCAAACTTTTCGTTCCAGGCTCATGCACAAATAATTCATACTAAAGTCGAAATCTAATTCCGAACAGAATAATATTAAATAAATAACGAGCACAGGTACGCATTTTTAATTCGTTTAAAGTAAATGTAGTCGCAAAAGTTAAATGGGTTAATCTACTCTAGTCGGCTAAGTTCAATTAGAACAAGTATTGATTTTTTTGTACGCAATAGCATTCAATTAGATGTATAAGAAAGATTATTATGCGGACGATACACCGAAGACTTTGTATAGCGGAAAAATAGGAGAATTCACTTTGACAAAAGCATAGATGCGGCAGTATTGAAGAGCCTTAGGGATCGACCGAGAGGAGAGGTTCCTGATTAAATCTCCGATTGGTGTTGACCTATTTGTATTATGAGGTGAATGTATCGTAGCGGGATAATGAAGTCCCGCATGATCAAGCGATAAGACAATCGCGCCACCCTATGTGTCTCAGACGGAAATCGCTTCTTGCTTCGAGGTATTCGACGATGCCTATATATATATATATACACACTCTTTGCACAAGATGAGACGGCAGAGAGGATGCTGAGAGACGCGAGTGTGAGATAGATTGAGCGTGTCTTCGAAGCTTCATAAGAAGGATCTTTAAGCCACAGCCTATACGCCACACAGATTCACCCCCGAAATTAATTTATCAGGATGTCGTTTAAGGCGGGAGGGGATAGGATTTTCCGCGAGATTAGCAAACTTCCAATGCAATACTAATGAGATTTCAAAAGATACGGGGCAAGAAGGTTATTAGTCGTAGCTGGTTAGGGGGAGGACCCTTTCCCGTGCATTGAATTCTGGTGAGATTTCATTGGGAATAAATGTCGACGCGTGTAGTTTTCCCTTATAGCTTCGTGGGGTTGCTTATAAATTTTTCACGAAAGTTTTCATCATCAATTTGAGTTTGGATTGAGTTTATACATTGAATATAAATTTTGCTCACTTGTTTTGCATAAATTTATATATTTTTGCCCTGACAGTCTATACTTAAAATTCTATTTACGGCATAAGATCTTCACACAGAGATACGAAATAATGATACACCTATTTTCTAGAACCATATATTATATTACTTATGTGCTATATAAAGGATATAAATGAAAACGACCGATAAAACAGCATTAAAGTTAGCTCATCGAGAAAAAAAGGAACATAAAATCCTCACGCAGATGGGTTGATTCGAAACAAGAGCCCGCCTCCAATCAAAAACGGTAAGTACAGCCTTTGTAAATACACCCGATATTCCAACCCAGCACAGAAAAAAACGAGCTCTCGAGACTCTTACGACGGAGGAGGGAAAGGTTTTTACTGCAAGAAAGCAACATTAGAAGCACGCCTGCATTCGTCAATCCTTATCTTAATAGCCAACTATATACGTGAAAAAGCTGCTCGCCCCATCAATTTGTTATTACGCGTATACGTAATCGGGGGACACTTAAAGCGTCGCCCGAAACAATGGGCAGCCGTCATTCCTGGGTATATAGGCACTTTTTGTGTCTCGTACTCCCTCCCACTCTCCTCTTCGCTTTCCAATCGATCAACCATTATTTGCCCCGATATCGCATGTGTATAATAGCCGTCTTTCGATTACTTTCATGAGCCTTCGCCTGGTATATATACACTCGGAAGTGCGCGCGTGTGATCTCTATCGTGTATATAGGTGGGGATGATTCTTTTTTTTTCCCCTGTTTAGTGACAAAATTGAACGGCTATTGTTGCGATTTCTGCATAAGATTTGCGTGCATGACATTTGTGGAGTTTTTCTTTTTTACTAAAGTGAAATTCGGGTACTACTATTGTATATAATATTCATTTATTAATCTTTTGTAGAGGTTGATTAGTGGTGTTATAATATTTTACCTTTGCCATATGCGGGACTCTAAAAATAAGAACCGCTTAATCTAGCCCGATGCATAATGATTTACACCTATATTACTATACTTAATCTTTCGATATTTAGAACAGTTACAAATTTCCCTTTACCGTTAAACTATTGCAATCGCTATAATGCATAAGCGTTAGGCTTGTTTATGAGATTGGCCAAACAGGTATTCGGTAAGAAGCAGACAATGGCGAAGCAATTACCGATCGTGAAAGGGAAACTGGCTGCGGCGGCGTTAATCTACTGATGCACGTCCACAGATTTTTGTAGAGCTGTATATACATCCTTTTTGCGCAGCGTCAACAACACGGGTAGGCTTGTATACCTTACGTCAAAGTTTACAGTAACAGTATCGTTTTGAAATTTTAATTAATAATTTAGTTTATCTCAAAACGAATAATAATGAAAAGTTTTAAGTGCCTTATTTGCAATGTTTTAAAATGATTTTAAAATCGTAGCAAGGAAAAATAATTACACTCAAATTTTTAAAATAGATTTTAAATTTTATTATACATATCTATACAACGACATTACACAAGCCACAATGGGAAAAAAAAAACTTATCACTTTTTATACAGCAAAATATTCTGTTTACGATCAGAAATCGTGGTGACTGTGGTGATAATGATGATCGTGAGAGCCATGATGACCGGAACTATAATGATCGCTGCTACGGTGATCGTGATGTGGACTGTCGTGATGATCGTGATGATGGCTCTCATGATGATGATGATGATGACTGTCTCGGCCGTAAGTACCGCCCGAATGGTCGTTGCCACCCGTGTTGTGCACGTGCATGTGTATTCCGCCGTGTTGATCTGCGTGATACTTGACGACTCTCAGGTTACCGCCAGGCTCGTGAATCGTGTACTCTCCAACGACGTTGTGCCCTGTAAATTGTTTACAATCCAGAGCTTAGTCAAATTCATTGAGATAATAGAGAATATTACACCTTTTTTTAATAATAATAAAGAATCGATAATTTTTTAATGTCAACACGTATACAAATAACCGATGAAGTAAACTACATGGAAATATAGACCAATATTGGTGATGTAAAGTGAAAAGTTGATGATAATAGTATTTTTGCGAGCACATTTTTTTTCTCTGTCATAAACAACACTAGCTTGCAACTTAGCCTAAAAAATACTAAAAGACGCGTATTTTTACGAGGCTCGGTGTTTTAATGAACAGTAAAATGCATGACTATTATTACCGTCTCGGTGCTCCTTTTGGCTTTTATGATCGTCGGTGTGGTGATCCTCGACCCCATAATGGAAGTCGTATTTCGGATGAGCTCTATAATCAATGTCATCGTGTCCATGATGGTCCTTCCAAACAACTTTAACAGCGTCACCGACTACCGGCCCATGATGATGTTGAAAAGAATAAGCTTTGTGTGCATCTGCGTGAATTAATGCGGCGGAGACAATAAAAACTGCGAGCGATCTCTGAAACACAAAGGTTTTACGGTGTGACGTGTGGCGAGTTCAGAGCATATTTTACACGCAAACTAGTTGATCGAGACCCGAGGGAATTTCCTCCCTTTAATTAGTGCAAAATATTTCGAGTTGTTCGATCGAAAGATCAAACATATACAAGTTTATGTAAAATATTAGAATTAAGACGAAAGTGTAAATAACCTTTATAGTTCTCATTTCAAGGTAATCAATTTAGTGGGTGAATACTAAATGCAGGCAAGATTAGGTCCGAGGCTGCTTTATATACCAATATACGGCGAGATGTTGTTACGCGACAAATTTCTTTGGCGTGCAGTTTTTGTGGGGCGCTGCAGGTGCCACATGCCGCGCACACTTTCCACCCCTGTTATTTAATCATCGACCTGGATTTGTTGTGCACTTCAATCGACTGGATTGCTCAACGCTGCGTAAAAGTGGAATTAGTTTTTCATGTGCAATTTTACGGAATTTAATCAGCCATGCGATTTGTGCATAATTTACGATAAAAAATATACGATAGAGAGCGTGAATAGGAATTTCATGCAAAAACTGTATTATTGCGCGAATGGGATTTTTAATGAGAAAAAGGATCAACGGCCATTTTATAGGAAAATGGCTATGCAGTGATCCGCACTTTACGCACACATATGAAATAAAAATTCTCTTCTAATATTGCTCGATTATTTGTATTGCAAAACACTTATATTAGTATTATTTTAATACTGACGATTAAAAAAAAATTTCGTTTCTCTTTTTCAATTAAAATATTTTTGATTTTGAGGAGTCATTATTTTTATTCGATTCGCTGACTTTTCCATTGACATGAATGGAGGCACTTTTCAAGGTTACATAAAAGCGGTATATAATAGATTCTGGTAAAATTATTTTGGATATTAAAAATGACATTTTAATTAACATCCTTTAAATAGATATAATTACTGCAAATTCTAGATTCATATCCATGGAGAATTAAGACGAAGTGCCTAGGGATTCTTCATAATTTTTTACCAAGAAATATTCCCTTAAATTTCTGCCAAATTCATAATCCACAGACCACAGTTGAAGTGGATAAGTCATGTAAGTTGTAAGCTCTTTGTAAGTTTTGGGAACTAATGACTTGGAACAAAATGTTATTACCATAACTTCTTAGTAACTTTGGGAAATGAACAAGTTTTTTAGTTACTGTTTTTCGGTACTTAATTTATTATTCGTTAACTTAATAATCATGATTACTTCGTGTTATAAATAATTTATTTTTGATAAATTTGATATTTTCAGTTATTTTGTTAGCTATTTAAAAGGTGCATTTGGAAAATATGTAACTTCATTGTTTAGAGTTGCACAAAAACGTTTAAATTAATTTTTGGAATCCACATGTAAACAATTAATAATTTATTTACGATTGCAAATCCCTTAAATTTTTTGAGTTCTATAAAATTGTCATCCAATCAGAAATAGAACGTTGTAGACAAGCCCGAAATGATAGAATCAAATTTGTAAAAATATCGTACGCTACCCCCTCATCTCCATCACCCTAATTAAGTTCTCTCCAAAAAAATTTACAGCCCGAAGATAATAGCATTTCATTGCTCAAAGCTGTAACGAGCATTTTGCATTATTCAACAATTACAGCCATGTCCCCTCGCTGCCGAACGAAACATGGAAAACCTCGTGGCCAAGCAACAAATGCCCAACAGTTAACTCGGCCCCATAAAAAAAAAAACAAAAAAAAATCACCTCCAAGGCAAATCGTAAATCGCATTAGACCAATTCCGCTTTAGCTCGTTTATACACAGTCCTCCGGTAAAAGGGATAAGCTCCAGTCCGCTCCCTCTCTTGCCTTCTTTCACCCACCCACACATACATACACGATGAACGTCTCACCTCCACCACCACTACCGGAGCCTCGTATACCTCCCAGCAGCAGATACCCCCTTCTCGTATATACCCCGTCAACTGTCGCGCAGAGCTCCCTTGGAAATTGGCATCGTTATACATATATACATATAGCAGGGAGGTAGTGCTCGCGCGAGAGGACTAGAAACTACAATTCCCAATATGGAACGAGCCAATTTGTATCACAGACTGTGCCTCTGCGTCGCCGACTAGCACGACTGTTCACCACCTACGTATATACATATATACATATATATATATACTATATATACGGAGGGTTTCTCGGGGGCGTATTGGGTTTCTCTCGGTTGCGCCTCTGCAGCAGCAGCAGCAGCACACCATACGCGATGCAATGCGATGCTGCTGCTGCCTGCCTGCCTGCCTGCCTAATGATTGAATCTAGATGGCCCCGATCGTTCGCTCTATACTCGGCGGCGCATATACGACTTCCGTTATTCGGCGTCCTTCCGCGACGAGGGTTTCTGCAGCTCTATACGCGGGGGAGGGTATAGGGGGAGCGAGGAGCTTAAGGACGATGACGAGGAAGGACGACAGGGAGAGAGGATGGCGACGCGATTATCCGCGACGTTGTATCCCTCTATTATGCTTCTCTCGTGTGCTCCTCTGCGCAGTTTCGCGAATTCCACTGTTAGCCTTGTATATGTATATATATATATATATATACGCTGTGCCGCTCGCGCGAGCTTATGCTGATGCGTTTCGATAGTCGTTTCATTACGGATCAATGTCGATAGCTTTATCTTCGGTTTGTATGTGAGTTGCTGGAGGACGGTTTTGTGTATGTGTGTGTCTGTGTGTGTGCAATGGGTATTGTGTGCTCTAATCGATTTGTATGGGGATTTGCGTGGATTAGAATAGCTATTGGGTCTTGTTTTTTCGCTTACAAAGTGCGATGCAGAAAATCTGACAGTGATATAAGCATTTTGAATTAATAAAAATTTGTTTAAAATTTAAATGGCGTAAGGCTTGAATTTGAGCGAAATTGTTTATCAGAATACGTGCAGCTCTTTACATTTTTAATGGATTGGATAAACAATTACTTTCGAAACTAGCTTTCGAAATACTCTTCAAATATATTTCGCGTTATTTTTAAAATCGACAACTTTCTTTGTCTAAATAATTACTTTGTATTCGCTATTTGCCAGTGCTTTTACGCTATTCATCTCATGCCTTTTGTTTACTTTCTCATTCACTATTTGCAATACCAAAAAGAAAAGGGAGATATACTCTCTAAATTTGAATCAGTGAAAGACCACTAATTCACAGTGAATATACACTATTTGGATTAGTTAAAATTGATCCACTGCGGTAAATAGTGAAAAAGCAGTAACTTAACAACTGAACAGTTATTATCACTCTGAGAAAGCAGTAACAAATTATAATTTTAAAAGGAAGAATATTCTTAATAAAAAGCGAATTGATTCACTTTTATGACAAGAGTATATAGACTGTGAATTGCGCGCAAGCAATGTATTCCGACTCTATTTTCTACATATGGTAATTTTCCAAATAGAGTTTGAATGTATTTCACAAGTGGATTCAAGGCAATTCAATTAATCGAGATACAAAAGTTATAAGAGCCGTGCAGTATAGAGTTCAATATTTCAATTACGGACAGTGTAGTTTTCAGCGTGTGTCAATGTGTGAGCTAAAATAAAAAAGAAAATTTTTACCAATTTTCAAAATAATTGCAATAATTGATGGATGAAAAAAAGATTCTCGATATTCCGAGATTTTTGTACGTACTTTTGTTTAATTCGACTAAATTATATCTAGTCTATTAACTTTCCTTTTTGATATAGAGGACGAATTGTAACCGTATCACTTAATTCTATAAATACTCCATCACAGGAAGTTAAGTATCCATAAACTAACATATCGTTTCATTCGTTCTCTATTTATGATGCAGATTATCTTTTTATGGCCGCTCATCATCACCTGCACATAAATATCGGATCTTATCGCGCCATTTCACCAAGTCTTGTAGCGAAACAGGTGTCCGACTAGTCCTCGCGCATATATCTACTTACATCTAATTACCACGACTAAAACATTAAACCTTTCTACTTTGTATTCATATACGACCTTTCAACTGTCTTGCATAAATAATCGAATCGTATAATGGATATCAACCGTTGAATTTCTGAAAATGCATCACGAGCTTACCGAGTCGAAAAATCTGCCCGTATTCTCCAGTAATAAAAGGCAACATTTTCTTAATCCTCGCGGCTACGTTGCAGCAGCAGCAGCAGCCGCTGAAAACCTTTTCAAAATCCATAGCCCGAAGTTTTATAATATTAACGACCAATAAAGCCGCGCGTAATAACCGATTTTACGAGAGCCGGTGGCAGCCAGCGATGATTCCCACACACGCACACACACACACACACACACACACACACGTGCACACGCACGCATAGAACACGCGAAGAGTAGAATCCATCGTGCCAGTATAATACGGCTGTCCTCACTTCAAACGGTTTCTCGCTTCCGCGCGTGTCTGGCTTTTATACGCAGCATCTGGCAGACGAGCCGCGCGCCAGGCCCCCGCTCCGTTTATATTATTTCTAATACGCACTGGCATGCCAGGGACCAAAATATCACACGTACACACGCAGAGACCGACCGACTGTGTGCCAGTGGTGTAAATCTACAGGGGCGCGCTATATACTAGTGACCTTTGCGACAGGAAGCTCGTAAAGCTTATACTCCCGACGCTTCCACGTCGCGCATTTTCGCACCTCGTAAACACAGGGATCTGAGCCGCGGTATATATATATATAAGGCATTCACACTTTGATCTGTATGATGTGTGTGTGTGTGTGTGTGTGTGTG
>UELV01152536.1:0-15861 GCA_900490015.1 Megastigmus stigmatizans
ATATATATATATATATATATATATGTGTGTCTGTCGATAAGGCAGAGATTCGTGTAGAGAGAGGGAATGGGAGAGGGAGAGGGAGAGAGAGAGAGAGAGAGAGAGAGAGAGAGAGAGAGAGAAAGAGAAGCAGCAGCAGCAGCTGACCTTGTTACCGCATTGCCAAGCCACCCAGTCTACACCTGACTACCGCAGCACTGCCCGACAGTGGATGTATAATATACTATATATACAGAGAGAGAGAGAGAGAGAGAGCGAGCCTGAGCCTGAGACTTAGAAATCGAGTTATGACGAAGCCATTTTCGCGGACTCGCAAGCACGAGGAGACCCGCTGTTGGTGCTGTTTAACCTCAACGTGCATTGCTCTTAGAGTGCGTACAGTGTGCCGAGAGAGCACACAGAGTTACGCTAATAATTCACTAGCTATGCTATGAGCTATAAGCGAAGGGTGTTTTGATAGTAAAGCCGAGCTTCGTTCTTTAACGGGTCGCAGTGTTCGATGGATTGTGGTTTGCTGACACAAAGTGTAACTGCGAGCGCTTTTCGGGTGATGGAGCATCACGGCATTGACGTAATTTCGAGAATGTTTGATCTTTAATCATTTTCTACGAAGGTTCAATAATATTAGACTAAAGTAACGGATTACATTATCGTAAATTAGCTTATAGTGTACGGTCAGGTTTATTTATAGCGAATAATAATTATAGAAGTGATTATAAAAATTGATAGAATCTCCAAAAGTTTTTATAAAGAGTTTTACAAACTGCTTTAATATGGTGCTTTCTCAAAGAGTCTCAATTTTTTAACACTGTATTTCAATATACATTTCAATAAATAAATCACCTTGTTCTAATATTGTTAATATAATGTACAATTGACTAATCAAAAATCTAATCAGTTCAAATACAAGTTTCACTCAAAAAAATTTATCAAATTCTTTAAAAGAAATTGTCAATATTTTAATATTACAGAAAAATTACGTTAAGAAGATACAATCGACTGCCAAATTTATTCAGTTTCATGACAAGTTGGACTCAAAATGTATAACAATTACTAATCAATATATTTACAAACACAAATTCGAAAAATGATCTTTTAAATTTCCGTCAATATAAAATTTACTCTTTGAGAAAGCAAAATACATCGTGAATAAAGACAGAAAAATTTTCTTAATAGAAATGAAATACTAATTTTTATCATCTGGAACGAAATCATAATGTACAATGGCACTGAAATGCTTTAATCGTCAGTGTTTTTAATCATCGCAACTTTGCCGTGGTTTTAATTTCCTAGTAAAACGAAGATTTCCCAGGGTAAATGTTCAATTACATATTTTCCCCATTGTATTCCAGTTACTTTCATCCTTACAACTTTTTATGCCCTTATAAGAAGTTTTTACTATCTTATGACCTTAAACGCGCATTGAAAATTATAATTGCAATATCACAAAATGATAAACCCAACGATGCACGTTACATATAAATAATAAAAAAATATCGAAAATATTTTATGAGGATGCAAGTTAACTTCAAAATGACAATTCAAGTCAATTTGAAAATCGATGTCAGACTGACATTTATTAAAGATAAATTTTAATTTGAATGTCAGACTACAACAAGCTGAAAGTTAATTATGAATGTCAAAGTGCATTAAACCATTAGACCCATGGTACGATTAAAACTTCTGATAATATGCTCTCGCAGTTTGTCTATGGGTGAACCTCCACTTGCCTGTGGTGTTTTTGAAAAACATATGGTTATTATACCCTGTAAATAAATATTTTTTAGTATCAGATCATATATTTTATAGTTTTTAATTTTTTCTCGTATACTTGTTAAAAATTCTCACATACGGTTAAAAAATGCAAAACTTTCCAATTATCAATTTATCTGCAGTGAAACAATTAATAAACTTAATCAAATAATTCATCATTATCTAAAAAGCTTTGGAATTATAGTATAGAAATATTTTTTAGTAAAACGATGTTTATTCTTTTATCAATTCTCCTGAATCGATCCAATTACCATTTTTCGTTACTGGTTTATCGTATTTTTCAATGATTTCACCTATACGAGCAGAACCAATACTTCGACTTGTGACGCTCGCGTCTGAGCTAGTTGTATAAAAATAACTCATTTATGACGATGAGCAGAAGTAAAAGTTGCAAAGTATAGCTAATATTTTTTGTTACATAAATCGCTTTGTTTCGGCGTTTTTCTACGTAAATCTTTCACAGGCTTTTTAAATAACAAATATATGGCTTAGTAAGTAAAAGTAAAGAAAATGTTCCGAGGCTGCAATGGAACGACTTTGAAGCTTGCATTGTTGGAGTGTAATGAAAAAATTTTAATTAAGTGCTTATCTTTTATTTGATTCGAATTTATATTTATTTTTTTAATATTTGTTTATAAGTCACGAATAGCAATTATTTAGTTAATTGTTAATCAAGCGCAATAATAAATGGACAAATTAAAAAATATTTCATTGCATTTCAATTTATTATATATTTCATTATAATCCATTTCACAAACTTAAGAAATGGATTATAATGAACTGTTGAATTATATTAAATTATATACACACGTTTATTATTGTTTATTATTGTTTGAATTTAAGTTTTAACACTGTATCAATGAAATACTTTTACTTTTATAGTTTTGTTATTTTTAATTTTAAGTATAGATTTAAGAGTTATCCAGTACTATATACAGGTAGTTGAACTACCTCTGTAGTTTTTTTTGCATTAATTTGTATAAAATATTGCTGGGAATAAAGAATAAAGAATTTCAACGATGTAAACTTCAAATCGATGCAATACGATTTCGAATGTATGAATAGATAAAAAATTCCATAGTTACAGAATTACTGAATCAACCTCACGAAGAATTTCAATTTTCAAATAAAAATTAGCATCTTATTTGATTGTTATTAGCTTTTTTTTTTCACGTTTGGACGTGGACGAAATAAATATACCAAAGAGATTGCAATTGCTTTGTTGATGACCGGGTAACAATGCAATGAATTTTCACAAGATTCGCCTCAAGTGGGTTGGATCAGAAGTAGGTCGATTTGATACAGAAGTGCTACGGGTAAAACTCATTAGAATCTTAAAGTATTAGCTACTTACTAGACATTCTTGTTTCACAATCATTATTAATGAAACCACTTTCTCGCCACTGAATCCATTTAAGTACAGCTATTAAAAATAAAAAAGTTTTCTGTTTGCATTCATTAACGAAATTTATACTGCAATTTCCTAACTTTCATATATTTTATAACTTCAATAACAAATACTGTAACTATTCCATAGTACTTTTATTTTTAATAGAAAATATTTTTCAAGTATATAAATTTTAATGAAAATAGTAGAATTCTTCTATTATATCATGTAACTCTGCTCGTATATGAGGATATCATTGATCGCTTTCAGAGAGAATGAGTCTCTCACGTTCCATTTTTTTCCCTTCTTATCGCTGTTTCCACTCTTGATATTTTTACTTGACGTTTGTTAATTAAATACCTAATCCTTATTGATATTAATTGCAGCGCAAACCACTTGTTACCAGAAATAATAAAATAATGCCATACTCAAGTACATTGTTGTTAAAAGGACTTACTTATGAGGAAGGATAAAATAGTATATCTGAGACACTATCGAACAGTAGAAATTAGAAATTGTACAAACATTATAAGTATCAATTCGTTCATAAATTGTTTCGACGTACTTTTAGCTAACTTGTGTTCTAATCGTATGTGGGTCACCAATTTTGTTAATTACAGATGTTCTGCTCGTAAACAAAGTTACTTTCTAAACTTTGTAGACTATAAAGGTATGAACACTAAAAATGTTAATGATCAAACGATAAGGCTTGAACTCTTAAAGTGAAGCTGCGTTATAGAAGTCGTTATTTCTTATTTTTTTGCGACTGAAGACGGAATAAGGTAGAACTAATTAAACATATTAATACTTTTTAAACAGATTTATTAAAATTTTGTATAATTAAACTCTATGGACTAGGAACAGATATACATAAGTAGAGCAGAAAAATTCAGCTTTTTCCAAGTCGCAGCAGAAATTTTGTTAATGTTCATACTCTATTATCTTTTGATCTAACAATTAAATTCTATTTCACGCGTAATCACTGTAACGGCAATTAACGCTTTTAAAAACAAGACGTTTGAGACATGGAGCACCCCAAAGTAGGACAAGCAACTGGTTAAATTGATTAATACAAAACGTTTGACCGCTTTTTCGTGCGGCTCTCTACGTTCAAGCCACGGATTTGAAGGGAAGTCGGAACCGAAAGTTCGGAATGACGCCTCGAGATCACGGGGTTGGTGCTCTGCTCGACTGGGGTGGGGGGCTCAGCAGTGCTGCTCAACTAAACAGCAAGTTGTTTGAGCTACTGCTGCTATTGCTGTTGCTGCTGCTGCTGCTCTCGAGATGCTCGAATGAGTTGGCTCTTTAATGCTGTTGCAGACAAAACTTTTGGCATTGTTGTGCGTTTATCGAAAACGAGATATATTTTCTTGGGTTTTGGGTGAGAGAAAGGCTTGCGCGTTCGGAGCTTGCGCTCTTTGAGCAACGTGAGGGGTTTTCGGAGGAGTTACGAACGATTGGTTGGGTTTTGTAGATAGATATCTATCTTTTCATGCAGAATTTAACCCCCCTGCGGTGATAGAAGCGATATCTTGTCGCAACGAAGCTATTCTTGTTAAAATATACATTTTTTTATAACTGTCGAACGAGACAATTTCTAGTTAAGTTAAAATTTTAACTATTTAATTAATAGGTATCTTAGAATCAATTTGCTTGTCACATGTGTGTTTAAAAGAAAATGCAATGGCGCAGGGTGGTTAGAAAAATAAAAATAAGTAAATTCGAATTAAATAAAAGATAAGCATTAAATATAATAATTTTTTTCTTGGACTTCAAGTATTTAAAATTGAAAGTCATGTTAATCTGCTATTTTAGAAGAGAATGCTTAAATTTAATGTACTTTTTAAAGTTCTACGAGCTATCTTTCTGTTTTATTTATGATTTCTCTACAATTTCTCAAAGTTACAGGTAAAATCGTTCAATTCTTTTAAGAAAAAACTTTGATAAACTCCGCATTACCGATATCCAATATTTTTTTAAGAACTGGGAAGATCCCAAGTTACATAAATAATACTTAAAAATGAATTATTACTTCTTTCAACTACGCAATATTATAATAAACTGTTTGAACAAAATACAAAGACTATGTCAAATAATTTTAACAAAATATTAATTAGTTTTCATCGTTATGAGTTTCAAAATATATTAAACATTAAGAAATATTACTTATGTCGACTGTAATCTACTATAAACTGCCAAAGATTTTTCTATCGGTCTATCGGTCTATCGGAGTTTCAAAACATATGCCATGCTGTTCACATGCGTCCTTTTTTGTAAACTATAGGACTTTAGTAAATACACAGAAAAGAATTTTCAAAGTAAAGCTCGTCAAAGAGATAAATAAAAGGCTTTTATTATTAAAAATTTAATAAGAAATTCTCAGTATCCGTAATTCCAAGTAAAACAATCATGCTCAGCAGATCTATATTTTTAATTAAAATATTTTATCGAATGAAAAAGTTGAATCATAGGATTAATAATGAAGTGAAATATATGTTAACTAAGCAATTAGAGAAAATTATGTAAATGTTCCGTATGTCTTTAGTATAAGGAAACTCAAATGACAGAAGTTCAGCGAAGCCGTTCAGAAAAGTTGTAATGTTACTCTGCAGAGCGTTAATAAAATTTATAAATTCATAGCACTTTTAATTGCATAAAGCAAATAGAATTTCAAGTATCGGGACTTGAAAAAGTGGAACTTGATTTTTAACAATGAGAATTTCCTACTTCAAACTAAGTTCAAGTACTTTCTGCTTCATGAAAGTCCGATTCACAATAAGAGCTACAAATAAGCATGAAGTATTTTACTTCATTTTTTTTAATGTCTGATGGAATAGTTTAGCAAAATTTTATTTTATTGAGATAAATATTTTAATCTTTAAAGCATAAGCTCCATGCTGATTTTGAATGCGCTATCTACTTCTATAAGGTGCGTTTTAATAACCCTGTGAACCTTTTTTACACAGATTCAATAACACGAATTAAAAAACGGTGTTCAGCTTTCGCTGTTTATGCTACTTATTGAAGTAGTAATATATCAACATAAAATGTGAATCATAAAATTAATTCATATTATGATATTAACTTTACGTATAATGGCTACGTATAATATATTAGTTTTATTATCATAAGTTTTTAAAAATATGATTGAATTTCCTGATAATTTACTTTTTCAGGATTGCACGAGGATAACTAGTCAGATTCAATTCCTTGAGTATGTCAACATAAATTAGTTTTCTAAACTCATATAACTCTAAAATAAAACTTCGATTTTCTCGTTGAACACGTTAGTCGTATTATATTTCGGATTACCTGTGATGTCAGCATAATAAACGCTCGTATGCTTTCCAAGCCAATAAGACCACAACAGTTTTACTTCATTTTCGCGAAAACAGAGAAGATATTGATTACTTTTAAAATCCTTATCTGTACCATGCTTGTCTTATAAATTAACTAGAAAACCTACAAATCCAAATCATTAGTTCGATCAGATATAACGAAATCGCGAGACCTAGAGAGTTCGGATGTATGAACAAACTTCGTATATGCTGCGTGCACAAGTTGGGCTTAGAGGAGCATCAAAATTGAGTCTAACATTTAAAACAGCTTAGCCCCTGCGTTGCAGAGCCTAATGATAAAACTTTATCGATCGGAAACTGAGAGCTGTCGCGTCGCCGTCAGCGTTATCTTGGCAATTCAGATGGCGCGCGCGAGCGTGACTCCTAGTTTTGTTTCTATACGCCTCCCTTTTATTTTTTCTCGCAAATGAAACTTTTCCTGCTTCCCAAAAACAAGTTTTTCTTTCTGTGCTGATTTAGCGATTTTAGCGAGGGATGATCTATATCTGAAGCTTTGTGCGCATGTAGTCGTTGAGTTGTTTTAGATGTTTCAATGTCAGACATTTTCACTGAGTGAAATAGTAGTTGAAATATTGCTTTGGATGTTAAATTTACTGTTCGAATTTTGTCAGGATAATGCTAACAATTTGAAATTGAAAAATGAATAATAAAACACTTGACTTATGTAAACACGCACAATGTTTCTCTGATACAATCATGGCAATTAAAATAATCGAAAATAAAAGTAACCTATAATTTAAAATGTTAATACTTAGACACATTGACGTAAAATATTATTATTTATGATTGTATTAAATTTATAACAGTAGAATTTTGCGTAAATTTAAAATTCTTGGATAATGTAAATTGATAATTTTAATTAAAATTATCTTTGAAGTCTGTTTACAATCAACAGTATAATCGGAATCAAAGTGCAGTCTTTGGAGCACTCTATCTCGTACGCCCCCTTCAATCTTTAATGCAATTAAGGACACTTCCAATGGCATTATTCAATTCGATTTCGCTTTGGTAAATTAAGTTCGCTGCATCATGGATTCGTATATACCTGAGTCTGTAGGTTTTTTTTTGCAATAAACTCTGAATAAGACATGTTTATATATTTCATATAGATAAGCTTCCGCCTTTTATTTTATCGTACTATGTGTTATATTTAACCTAATATCAATTGTTTTGTTTTGATTTCTTATAAATAAAGTTACAGCTAAACTGTAATTGAGATAAAGACGCTATATTATATGCGTCATCGGAATCATTAGGTAATCATAAAAAATATCGATCAGAAATTTATATATAGACTATACTACTTTGAAAGTTACAATAGTATAGTTTGAAACATACATTCTAGTTTTTAAAGAGCATTTTCTGATACATCATATCATTCTGTAAACTTTTTGATTTTTTTCAAAGCATCCAAAATTGAAGAAGATACAAAACCTTGAAACTTCATGTGGGATATTATACTATCTGCTCTAAAGTATTCGTTCAATGCCAATTTGCACAGGACTCTATGAAAATGGAATTATCTACGTATAGGAATATAATGCTTTTCTTCAAAATAAGTTTAAAAAAATAATTTTAACTAATCAGATTTTCTTTCTTAAATTGTTTCGCAAAAAATTGCACATAAATGAATAATTTTAGGCAGGAAAATGATAAGAAATTTTACATCAAGCTTAATTAATGCGTTCTAATTTACAGTGATTCAAATAATATCTCCAGGGACTCGAAATTTCGGGACTATTTCGGTTTCTCCGGGTCATGTATAATATTTAATTACGTATATACTACTTATACTACTAGAGCTAAGTTGTTATTGAAATTCGAATTTGCAGTGTATCTCCCTACCGATCAATGAAATACGTTCAGAGCCATCATTAATAATGGAGATGTACTTGGAATTTTTAATAAAACCATCGGAAGATATCGTATTGGACATTGTACTTCAAGTAATATAAAACTTTTATCTTTTGAATCAATACCTTGAAGAACTTGATTTCAATAGGAAAAACTTCTGACTGGGACATGAAATACGTGTCGCCGTATTTAAATGTTTTGAATTGCGGCCCCGATTCATCTGAAACACTTTATCAAACCGAATTAACGATTAATATATTGATTTAGAGATTCTCGAGAGAAAATAGTGATTAGTAGCCAAACGTAAAGTTATTATAGGTACCGAGTCGCAACTTTTCATGTGAGTACTGATTACTAAACTTCTTCGTTATTCCCGATTACTAACTTTCTAGTACTCTTTAGTGAGCCCACTCTTTCCTTGACTCTTTCGTTGTAAGGTTCGTCTTACTCCTCGAGAACTTTCAGGCCAAGTTTACCAAATAAAATCTGCTTTTATAACCTGTAATGCAACTTTAAAGTTTAATTTAAAAAGATAAGACACGCGAATAGAGAATGGACATTAAAGATATCTATACTTTTCCGTCTGGGAAGTGTACCGCTGAAGTTGTGTACTTAATTGAAAAGGTAATCTTCCTATTTTGTCAAACTATTTAAGTTCAATGCATTCTTTAAACGCTTTGGTAATTGTTGCATTGATATTTAAATGACTGCATTCAGCGGATAAAATTAAAGTTGTTTATCTGCAGAGTTACGCGGCGGTAAATGCCGAAGTAAGGCCTATACTATATATTCATTTGAAGATATCGGTATTCCAGTCGATACTTGAGATTTTGGACAGAATGTAGGTCAGCCTGACCTAATGTATATAGCTACTTACGCCAGCTTGTACCGAAAATTTATGCTTTATAAATTTTTTAATCACGCTTTAGCGAGAGCATCATTTATGTAAATTTCATTTATGCAGTGAATCTACGCAACAAATTATCAATCTGCTTTAATTTAAAAAATCCTGGGTTTGATCTACAATTTAATTATTTTTTTAAATGGAAAGCTACTTTTATTCAAACTTCCAATTGTCATGTAAATAATGTCATACTTTAGGTAACAAATACGTAACATTTTTATAATGATTAGAGGTTGAATTTACTTTCCAACTGGATCATCGTACGATAGCAGCTACTTAAGTTACAATTTGAATTCACAGTCTCTATTGTTCAGCAGATCATTGTAATCAGATCCAGCAGTCACGACAGCGAAGATTATAATCTTCTCTAATGATATCGTCAGTTTTTGATAAGCTTTACAAGCTTAACCTTCTGACAGCCGGCATTTTTCCTACTGAAAAAGTGTAACTTTCTCGAAATTTTCCATATAAATGTTTCTTAAGTAATAATATATGTGGGTCGATCATGGAATGACGCCATATGGCGTCATGCCGGCTGGCGGTGATAAAGGGAAATTTTCAAAATTTTTATATCAGCAAAGAAAGTTTTCTAAGGGTTTTGAGTGTTGCTGAGGACGATTTTGATATTTATTTTAATTAAAAATTTTGGTGTCAATTCTGACTAGTGATAATACATAGAATTACATACGATATTTTTAAAAGCTTTGGTCTGCCATCTTGAATTCGCCATTTTGGAATTGAAAAATTGAAATTCTGATTACATGTTTGTGCTCAGCAGCCTCAAAAGCCTCCGAGTAAGAAATTTCAAGCAAAATTATTGCATGACGCCAAATGGCGTCATCCCGGCTGTCAGAAGGTTAATAGTAATGTTAAGTGGATCACTGTTATTCTTCAATTTAAGTTAATCGATGAATAATTATTATAAACGTTTTATAGTAGTATCGATTAATCCCATTTTTATTGAATTCTCTGGCTGAAATTCTGAACCCTCTATTCAAATGCTCACGAAATTTTCTTAATTAATCAAAAACATGTATGCTATAGTTAGTACTTAAACTTAATAATATATATATATATATATATATATTCGTTGTAAATCCTTGTATTTCGAAATGGGAACGATACAGGAAATATGATTCAGTATACTGATTGAGGTTAACGTTACATCGTATATATACGCGATTAAGCCTAAACTAATTGATCATTATCACGTTTTGGTTCATTAAAGGAAGCAGCATGAAAAAACTGATTTATTCACGCGGTAATGAGATCACGCAGTAATGCAACAGTAAATTGAATAGAAAAACGGTTGTATTCTTTTAGCTACTATGAAAGGACATAAAGATCTCTTGAGAAAGTGTTGTACTATAAAGAAATTGATAATAATCCATAATTGTACGTAAAAAAAAACAAGACATCATAAACATATATGCATTTGCACGTTCAGTATATGAATACAATACGTATATTAGAATTATAACACTCATAAAGAGTCCAATTTCAGTTCATCTTCTAATGACTCTAGAATGAAAAGCATTTTGAAAGAGAATATTTTAAGGTCCACTAAGCCAACAAGAATTCTTTACTTTCTTACCTGCATATGCGCTACTTTATCCCGCAGTTGACATATTTTGTAACAAAAAATATTTTTTCCACCAAAGAAGCCTTTTACTAAAGATCGACTCTCCGAGTCAGCACTCACAACACAAGATATATACAAATACTGCATTGTCGCTTCAATTTGGTCCAAATTGGCTGAGATTTTCAAGCCACTATTCATATACCACAATCATTTATAATACACACTCTTAGTATATACGTATATATAAGTTAAAGTTTCCGCAAACGTGTGTTCGGCGTAGTGCGCGCATGGTATATAGACGTAATAGGGGGAAAGAGAGAGAGAGAGAGGACCAAAAACGGGCTGTAGCAGCATTATAGTATGCTTGCACGAGGGAGAATGAGCGGGACAGCTGTCGAGTTGCCAAATGGCGAGTGAGAGAGGAGGAGACTGCGTACTTCGACAATTTGGAAACTCATTGTTGAAAGTTTTAATCGAAGTGACGATACTGTGGTTTAATGAACTTTGATGCGCGTAATTGATTTTTCACTTTGTCGCGCGCGCTCTTTGACTCCTGCTCTTTCCCTCTGTGTCTCTCTCGAGGTCGCGATCAAGTTTAAGTTATGGTTCAATTCGATTACAGCTAAATGAATATGTTGTGTACATTTTTTTTAACTTTGACGAGAGAGAGTAGAGTGGAAAATAAGTTTCTTGTATTATGACGGTGTGCTGCAAGTTTTTTATTGATTGCGTCGCGGAAAAAGTTGGCGGAAACAAATTTCGAAGTAATCTATTTAAATTACACGGGAATGCAATTTTTATTCTGCAAGTATTGGAGTTTTAAAGCAAGGATTCGAATACTAAGATAATTTGTATTACATAAAAATATATTGTACAGAAGTTTAAATTGTGAAATATAAATATTATTAAATAATCATTATTTGTATATTTTAAGATTTTGTCTTGTATTTGTAGAATGTAATTTACAATAACCATAAATACCGAGCGTTGTACAACTTTAATGAACCTTGTATTGATCGAATTGATCAAAATTTCTACTCGATTCTCGAGTACACCTCGTAAAATGTTTCATTGCCGTGGACTTACCGTATACGATTTATCGTAAACCAGCAATAAGACATTACTTGTCACATGAAATATGTTATCAGCAAATTTTAAACTAAAACTCGAGTACGCAATCTACTTTAGTTTATAATAAAGAAACGAAAGAGTTAATAATGCAATTCTCGAGCCAGAAATTGGCATTTGCATAAATTGTATAAGTATTACGGTAATTTCACGCGAAAAACTTTAAATCAAAATTCAACGAACAGCTCAATTTCCCCCGTCCATCATGATTTTCCTAACCTAAAAAGTCATCTTTGAGTCGGAAATGACTTGGCATACTTTCCGCTCCCCCTTTCTTCCACACACACACGCTATAACCGGAAAAACAATATCAACCCCTGTACACCCTCGCAACCTACCTCTATGAAACACAAAAAGGGAGAGAGAGAAAGGGGTGAGAGTTCGTACGTATACAGCGGCAAGTTTTCGCGAAGTCGGAGCGCAAGGAATCTGCATCGCGGCACTGCGGCAAAACTGCAGGAATATCCGCAAAAAGAAAGCCGAGAGAGCGCGCTTTTTTACCTTGGCCAGCTCGTCGCGCCGCGAGCATACACACGCGAAAAAGGGGATATCGCTGCTTTCGTTTCTAATTCTCTTTGCTCTCCCACCCACCCCTGTTTTCTTTTCTTTTTTTTCGAGTATTATATACCCCCCCCGTACTTAGTTCTCGCAACTTTTTTTTGCTCTCCACTCCCAGGGAAGTTTATTACACGATTAAAGAAGTTACTCTCCTTAGTTTTCTTTTTCCGAAGCTTTAATGATGCCGCGTTTCTGCACAATCTCTCTCTCTCTCTCATGTTAAATTAACAAAAATATTCTGATATGCTGACTGTGATAAAACTGTTTAACGCCACTAAAAACATACTGATAATTTATATGATACTTATACTTGCACGACAATGTACAACATTGTATATTTTTTTTTGCTTATTGTAAAATAAAGAACTATTTATCTCTCTCCCACTCTCTCTCTAAAATCCACAAGAAGCTTTTGCGCGTATAGATAATACAATAGTTGAGTGAGTGCGCGTTTTCTCATTAACGCACAATCCGAAAGTTTTCAAGTTTCAAAGACTCGACGTGTGTTTATCATCACGCTTTTGATCTAATTTAATCATGTGATGCGTAAAGATAGGTGTATATATATTTATATTGTTACGTTGTATATATAGATATATGTGCGGATGATGAATTTATTGAGAGAATTCGCTGCATTGCTCGTTGATGTGTATCGAAATATGTGGCTACCGGGATAATTAAATATTAATTACCTCGGATGCATAGTAAGGTAAAATTCCCAGTAGTTGAACGCTTAGTAACGAACGAATATGTTCTTTGATGTATAATTTACAAAATAGCTTACTAAAAACGTTTTTATTATATTACGAGAAAATGTAATTATCTTTCAGAAAAGATTTATTTATTTTAGATTTCGATGCAAAACAGGAGTAATTATAATGAAAATGCAATGTATTAGCATGTACCAGTATCTAAACATCTCTGAAACGTATGTCCCTGCGTTCGAAAATAATTGATGTCCCAGTACATGGACACACTATTTTCACTTGATTTGTGTAAAAACTACCTCTATTTTTGAACAAAATCTTAGTTTTTATGGTAGATACAAGTAAGACGTTATGTTTTCATTGAAAGTAAAAGTACACAGACTTATGACTTATGAATATAATGAGGTATGCAAATGGCATAACCTATGACATACTTTCTGACTAAGATTATGTCTGCTTCGTGATCTTTGTTTCATAACCTTCATTTCTATACATTGACATAAAAATTATTTTTGTCGGTAACTTTATAAAAATAAATTAATATTTCTGTGAAAAACGTGAAATAATCGTTAAGATCTTTTAATTATGTTACAAAATGCGGCTTTGTGATGAAATAAATGTGTAGTATCGAAACTTATATGTATGTTTTCAATTACTGGGCACTCGTAAATTTTTCTATACCAATACCTGAAAATCTATTTTTTAATAGAATAAATAATATTGCTTGAATTATCATCTTATTTTCTTTCAGAGTGCTATTAAATTACGTGCACAGATCCAATTACGAAACATTTTTTTGTAATAGTTAACAATCTATTATTAATTAGTTTTATTTATTTAACATTTCAAAGAATCAATAATTATTATTTCATAAATATTTTTTGGTTAGACGAAAAATTACTCTTAACATAAAGTAATATTTCAGTGACTGATCAAGTACTCGGCAGTGTTCAATAAGTGGGACCTTTACCTTACACGAGCTGAACTGAAAGTGTTTAACCTGTTTATACTGTAAAAATGCGGTGTGCTTTAATGGGGTAAATACAATATAATATCGTTGGATGAAAATTGCGGAAGCGTTGATTGATTGGACATATATGGGGTCGCAATAATATTTATTCAAAGTTAATTCCAACGCTTACGGTCAAAGCAATCGGATGATATGCAGTGGATATTATTGCCTATATGTTCTTAAAAAAACTGGATTTACCTCCATATGTAACAAATTATATAGACTTCTAGATACTTATATAGTATTATATTACATGATAAATGTCAAATGATTACTTTTTGCATATTTTTAACCATCTGAAACTATTCATTAAAAAATGGTTATGAATATAGCAACGTAGTATTGCTTTTTTTTTTTAGAAATAATGCATGCATAATAAAAATAGAATACAAGTGTAGCAAGTGAATAATTCAGGAGTACTTTATTTTGCCTACAGATGAAACATAAAATTCTTTGTTTCTGGCTGCATCTTCTCAATAAAATAAATTCAGTTCAGAACATTAACAGGGAGAACCAGGTCTTTGTTCTACTTTGCCATCCTTGTTATTTTCTACTCCTTTGTATTACGATTTTTATTATTCGGACTATCAATACTTAAAAGGTATTTTTTAATACATATTTTATACAAGCCCAAATTTTTGTTGGGGATATACCTAAATTCATTGATTTTATTCATGATCCTCTCCACCTGGACTGAGTCAATGTTAAGCTTAGGTCAAACTAATTCTGGACCCGCATTTCTCCGGTTCATTCCTCTATGTTAATTCATTGTCCTTAACATTGTGTTTACCGGGATTATTTTTGTTGCTAAAGTGCATATTTGGCTGCGGTTTTGTATACAAGTGTGTCTCAATCAGTAGTTTGTATGACACTATTATACGTGGATCCATATGGGCTTTCGCTGGTTGGTGACGGTCGGAAAAAGTTTAAAAAAGTACCTATTCAAGAATATATTTGTGGCCGCTGATTACGATTATGATGTTTGTTTTGTTAAAAAATGGACTGAAGGCCAATAATATATTAGACAAGTTAATACTGAGTATTATTTGTATATTATGAAAGTAATTTAAAGAATAAGAATGGACAGACACGAATACGATTTAAATTTAAAAGAAAATCGACGTGAAATCTATTATATTAAAGATGGCATGATTTTAAATAAATTTAATGTTGCAATCATGATTGTGTTATAACATGCAGATATATGATATAAATCTTGTACAACATAAAAAAGCATATTTGTGTAAAGAGTCACAATAACTCAACATTTTATCTATCTATCCTCGATCTAAGTTTCGATTCAATAGTGCGGTACTACCTGTACGATCATTCCACTAAAAATAATTCCTCACCAGGCTTAACTCTCATAATACCAAAAGTTATATCACACTCGCGCAAAACTATCGAAACCCCATATACCCACAGTCTCGCCAACAACATCCTATACCCATCAGAAAACGCAAAAGGTGCCCGCAAAAAAAGTGGAACCTCTCGATCAGGCGGCTCCTCTCCTTTGTTTCACCGACGAAAACAAATGTATATGATAAATCGAGGTGTGCACCGTTGCAGAGAGAGAGAGAGAGAGAGAGAGAGAGAG
>UELV01152538.1:0-16615 GCA_900490015.1 Megastigmus stigmatizans
GAGAGAGAGAGAGAGAGGGAGGGAGGGAGGGACGGAGGAGGGATGGGGGTAAAGCCGGACTAGCCATCACCGCAACTTCTCGTTTACTTCCCCTTTCCTTTTTATACGCTCTCTTCGTTATACCGGACCTCCTCGCTATGTACGATTTTTCTCTCGGACGCAGTGGTTAAGCTCGCTTTTGCCAGTTTTGCGGAAATCCCCGGAAGGAGAGAGGCGCCTCTTTACCTCCTGCCGCCTGCGTGTTTTCTAATGGGTAAACATCGTTTCTTTATATGCGCGTCCTGCAAAGTTTGGCCAGCGGGAATAGTGCTAATATTCATTTTTGGACGCGGTCAAAGTCATTTTTCGGCAAATTTTGGTAGATTTTTTCATTTTTTCGCAAATATGTGCAAATTTGTGCAATTCGCATCTTAAACGGTTTTTTTTTTTCAAATAAAATCACGATGATGCACGCACGATTGCTCTCAACGTGAACTATGATAAGTTTATGAAAATTATCTAAAGGTATTTTCATAACAACATTTTTCGTTTGCAAATAATGCATAATTCGAATGTGAGAAACGCCGAGCTGAAACAGTAAAGGTATATATAAATTTTAGAATTTTTAAATAAATCGAGCGCTCACATCGGATCGATGAAAAGCCACGACGCAGTAAAGTCTTAATTACAAAATAGCGGATCTTGTTTAAACAGAGCTTGTATTATGGATAAAGGAGTAGAAAATATTTTCAAAATCGTGCTCTAATTAAAAGGCTGACGTAACCTTTCATCGAATAGACAATCGCGCATGAAAAAGGAACGGGAGCCGCGGGGCTTTATTCGGATTTCGTTCACTAAAGCAGCGAAGACGACACCGGCCTACACCGCCGCTCACCGCTCCAAGATTATATTAAACTTACATCGTGTACATCGTGTGTGTCCATACATATTCTATTTATATAACATAGAAACGAACTGACGCCGTACGTGTGTCACTATATTTATAACAGCGTGTGACGAGTGCGGTGCAGCTCCGAAGCGATTTTTCCTACCGTATATCGCTGCATTGACCGTTATGAGCTGCTTCAGCTCCAATGTGGAATAGTAACCATTTATTTCGAGTAATGCGCGCCTCGTGATATTAATAAGGCGTGATGCTTACTCGCTGCATATACGTGCACGAATAACTACTGTAAGAGATCTTTGAGAATAATTTTGAGCGAAGCGAATGCAGCTGGCCGTAACTATAGCCTGTATTGATTTAGTATTAAAATATACTCTCGGATATCTTTGATTTCATCATCCTCATTTTGATTGCGATTACGCGCATAAAATTTTTTCTATAGCTAGGAAGAAAGCTAGGTGAAGAAACAAGCAAATCCGAAGTAAAACCATGACAATTGGCGATGAACCATACGTAATTTGACAAACGCGAGGCGTAAGGGCTTGGCAAAGTAGCAGCAGCAGCAGCAGCAGTGGCCACTTGGACGGTAGCAGATAATCGAAGCACAGAGGCAATGCCCACATATTCTTCCAATTATCTTCGGAGCGGTGGACCCGCACGTCCGAAGCTAAATCCCGCACGTATCAGCAAACTCGTGTACACACACCCACACACACATACACACGACTCTGGCTCTGCGGCGACGTCGTTATCGGGCGTTAACAGAGAAAGCGCTTTCGCGGACAATACAATTTTGCTTTTGCCATAGCGCGATGTGCGCTTGTCAGGCGGTCCGCTCAACATCACTCCGTGCACAAGTATAAGTTTGGTACAGTACTATGAATTGTGAGGCTGGAAATTATTGTCGCGGAATTCGTCGCTGAATGAATCCTTTTTTAGCCTTATTGATGAATACGATTTGGATGCAAAACTAATTTTTTTTCAGGTTATTCAGTAATTTCTTTAAACCGATGATAGTTGGTCGTGTCATCTGCGTGATTTTTCGAATT
Organism: Megastigmus stigmatizans; assembly: GCA_900490015.1. NCBI lineage: Eukaryota > Metazoa > Arthropoda > Insecta > Hymenoptera > Megastigmidae > Megastigmus > Megastigmus stigmatizans. The sequence continues at coordinate 1,933 of UELV01152538.1, forward strand.
TTTTCGTCACCCAACATCGTCCGCAATAATCGTCCTTACTCCAGCTTCAAAGCCGTCACATCCAAAAATGACCTCACCTCGAAGAATCCGAATTTTGCGTCCATACACACATACACATACACACACACGAGCAGATAGAGGAGGAAAAGGCTCTGACGTCGACGACCGCTGTCCAGTTCCGCGTCCGCTGGCGCAGCTTCGGGCCGCTGCAGCGTCGGCACTTTTCGGATTAACCGCTCTGGACATTAGAATACGGAACTGATATATTACGGCGACGACGGCCGCGCGTATGTCTGTGTGAACGTGTGTGTGTGTGCGTGTGTGCGTGTCCCCTTTCGCACCAGTCGGCTCGGGGCCGAAGAAAAGAAGGAGAGCGAGATAGAGGACGGATAGATAGATAGGCGAGTATAGTAGGTGGCGCGTAAAAGGCCCTTTAAACATGACTGCCTGCCGCTCGCATCTTTCATCGCATTATCTGCTCTCTCTCTCTCTCCCTCTCTCTTGCACTAGCGCTAGCTGTGCCCTCGTAAAACACTTGCACTGCCCTTTGTGCGAACTCGGCCGCAGTTTTTGGTGTCTAAAACTGTGTGGCTGTGTGGATATGAGAAAACGTGTTTTTTTTATAAGTTCCTGTTGAGCTGAACATTAAATTTAATGAAAATTGGATTTTAAATATTAAAAATTTCAAAATTATGTAAATATACTGTCCCTCTCATTAATCTAAAAATTCATACTTTATCCATAAATGATTGCAAAATATTTAGAAGCCATATCTTCATTATATTTCAGTGTAATAAGTTTCAATTACAGATAATATTTGCATTGCCATCGTGTCTTCTCCCAGCTAGGACCTCGTCCGTACTTTTATATTAAAGTAAAACAACTCGAGTGCCATTCCAATAAATTCTTGTATTAAAGACATTATTACCGGAATATCGAGAGAGAGAGAGAGAGAGAGAGAAATGGCTCCAGACCTGTATAATACTTATATACATAAGGACAAGAAAGGGCGAATAAGCACTTAAGGCTCGTAAAAGAAAAAAGGAGGCGAGAGAAAAGAAGCAGGAGAACAAGTCAGTAGACAGAGTTAGAGAGGAGAGAGATAGTTAATGGTCTCTGGTCGTCATTAACATCGGCAGGCAGTGTCGATGTCGCTTTACGTTCGAACTTGAAAGAGAGAGAAAGAGAGGCGTTAATTCGGTTTTAAGGCAGTTGTTCCCCAGGCGGATGGTCCTCTTGTTAGCATACTTATTATCAGCTACGTGGAATGAACATTGGCTGCGGTAAGGAGACGGGAAGGTTGGGATGGATGTAAAAAAAACTAACAAGAAATTCAAATTCAATTATTCGCGAGGGACGCAATTAATAGAGATGCTTGATGAAAGTTCGGGGCAAAGTGTTGTTTTTAATCTCTAACTTTTAAGAATCGTTATTGTGTGAAAAAAAAATTAGACGAGCATTTATTAAAAATTTTGTTTTTTCAATGATCTGGTCAATGAAAAATTGCGAGAAATCGAAGTACTAAATAAACTTGGTTATACATAAATTACAATTGACGGGATCAATTTATTCGTGATCTTTCTTCCTATAAAAGAATGTGTGAAACTACTGCAACCTATTGTACAGAAACCCAATAATTTGAGAATAAGAAAAGAAGCTGGTGAGGGATGAGTTCCAAGAGAAAAGAGCAGCAGCAGCAGCAGCAGCAGCGGTAGTGGCATCATCGTCGCCGGCTGGTTGACGAGTTAATCGAGGGTCGCCGTGTTGATAATATCGAATCGGGCGCTCTCTCCTGTCGTTCCGAGGAGGGCGATTGGCTGGCTGGCTATTGTCGGGGCGTAATGCTGATTGGATTCGAGACAGAGCCAGCGCGCGCGCGAGTTCCGACATTAATCCAGCGCGTGTCTTTTATTATGGGCCAGCCGAGGAGCTCTTATACATTTCTTTTCTTTTCCCGCGCATCGCTGCCTCCTTCGCCCATACCGCCGACAATCCACTTTTCTTAAGAGAGGAGGAGGAGCTACCCTTATTTCCGCGACCCCCGCCCCCGCATCCCCTTCCCCCTCCTCGCGCAGTTTCGCCAGGGTAATGTACTACTACGGTGTCTGGCCCGCGATGCGGTACACACGACCAGGCGCGCAACCCTCCGATATACTCTCATTCCTTCTTTCCTCCTTCCTTCCTTGCCTTTTTTGTTTAAAACTGATTAGGAGCTGGATTGAATTAAGTACTGAATAGTTTATTGGGATTGATGGTATCGCGCACCCGTTATACTGCCTATCGTTGTCCTCCGCAGTTCACTTCCTCTTCCATTGCTCAATTGAAATATTAAGATTGAAGTAAGCAAGGAATATCGGGCGAGAAGATAAGCTAGTTAGTATTTAAAGGAACTCATCTTATTTGCGAAATTGAAAAATATTCATAATCGTTGGAATTGTTTTATTTTCTTGTTATTAAAAAGAAAATAGCTTACAATTGAGCCAAAGCTATGCCTGTAAAAAAATAATGTTTGGAAATCCAGAAAACAGCCAACAGACGAATAACCAAGCGCCAAACCTATCTCTCCGATCGGTAAAAAATCGGCGCAGCTTTGTATCGCAGCCAAGAAACCCGCCTCGCCGTGGATATATCAGTTCCAGTCAGAAAAAAAGTCCTGAATCCGAGAAAAGAGTCTGCTACACAAAAAAGAGAGAGAGAGAGAGAGAAACGCCTCGAATTAGATGGATGACGGCGAAAAGTCGTGGACACAATCGGCCGATAAGGCCGGACGTCGGTCAGTGTTGCGCGCGAGACAGAGAGGGGACGAGAGAATCGAGCGCAAAGAATAGAGCTCTTTGTTTAGCCGTTTATAGTGGAAGAGATTTAGCGGGATTGCCACCGTTAGCTTCTCTGTCTCTCTCTCTCCCTTTTTCTCTCACCCTTCGTCCCTTAGGCTATTCTCGGTGCCGGAGAGAAGCGGAGCGAGGGATGAGATGGAATCGAACCACCTACGAAAGGTTAGGTCGAGGCCGTTGACAGCCGCTCTGATAGCCGAAGATGTTTCGGCTAATGCGATTTAGCGCTTGTTTCTCTTTTTTTTTATCCCTCTCTCTCTCTCTCTCTCTCTCTCTCTCTCTCTTTCTCTCGTTGGAGTGGTGGTGGATGTCTTGAGTAGCTGGGGGAACGATTATTTTTGTTTATGGGCCGCTCTGCGGGACTGGGCTACTGGACGATACTGCTAATTCAGCGGATTGCCGATGTTTTATTCGAGCTGTTGTACGTGTTCGGGTGTTAATTTGATTCTACTTCCTGTACGATCATGATTTAAATGTGTTTGAAATATGCGACATCGGTTGATTTATAATGTTTATTCAACTTCAGAATGTGAAAAATGAATTACAAGTATATGTTGAAGAGAAAAAAAAAAAGTAGTCATGATGACGCGTTATAATTGAAAACGGGTTAAAACTTTCTATTTGCAATGTATATAATAGCATATATGAAATTACAATAGGTGGTAGTTGCTAACTAACACAATCGATTATTGGATTTTGGTATGTAAAAGAACAGATTAAATTTTACAGCTACAATCGAAATTCGTGACGAAATTAACCAAACCCCAAATTGATTGGTTAAATAATGGATTGATGGTTAGCTAACGGAATTACAAAATATCACGAGCAGGGATAAACGATTAAATTTTTATACCAAATGGTTTTTTGTTAACGCAATTTGTCCAAGAATATTCGACCACACTATAGCACAACTGAAAAAAATTGAATAATGCATCGCGACAATTTGCTTTTATCCAAATGCGTTCATCCCACCCGTCCCCAAGCCACTTTATCGATCTCCAGAAACCATTCGCAACGGTTATACGATCGGGGATGGCCAGGGCAGGGACTTATATAGCTGACAACAGAGGTGTGGACATCGGCGATCGACTCGAGACCCTCACGGGACGACGCAAGGCGAACTCGGCGAGAAAAAGAAAGTGTGTAAGAGAGAGGGAGTTCGCATTTATAGCCGAAAGCAGCTCGCATTTATAGCCTAAGGTCGCTCGGATCTTAATAAAATCTCTGACTCGACTGAGCGAGTCGGATAAGGAAAAAAGTGTCCTGGAAGTGGCGATTGTCGCGCGACTCCTACTCCTGCTGCTGCTGCTGCTGCTGCTGGGGTGCGATGGAGAAGCAAAGCGGCGGAAGCTTATTGTTCATGGATATTTTAGCTTGGATTGGAGCATTGGAGCTTTTAGCTTTTTAATTAAAGCTGCGTCTTGTATTTCTATTGCTTTAAGAGTGGCTTGCGAAAGCGATCGATTGAAACTTTTTCTCAATCTCAGACACTGAATACTTACGTGTCGTATGCTCAGTGGTTCTATTATTAACGTTAAAAACTGCTGTCCGTTGAAATTACACAATGCGTCGTTCGCCAATGTTTTCTTAAGAAAAAGGGAAACGAGAGCCAAAAAAGAAGAAAGCGCGTGGGATTGTCAAAATAGAACGAAAGCTCGTATCCTTGGTGTCTGCAAAGCTCCGTTGTATAAACCTCTTAAGCTTAACGATAAAGCGCGTCCGGTCCAAGTTACCTTTAGAGCCTTACGGCATTAGCAAAACCGAGCTTCACCTTTTCAGCGGCCAATTACAAGCAGATTCGCCAGCCGTCCCCCACCATCCCGTCTTCCCTTAATCCTATTATCTACATTAGCTCATTATTGCATATCTGTAAGCGGCCGCGTAACCATGCGCGCTCGCTTCGCTATCGGCCCAAATGTCGCTTCGCTGGCTCCGCTCTCTATTGCCTTGTCCATATGCCTAAGCTTTGAGGTCGTCTCGTTTTGTCTTTCGATCGTGAATCAAAATTTTTATGATCGAGCTTCTAATTTACAAAATGACGACGACGGAGTAATGTTTTGCTATTTTTTTCAATGATGAACGTGTCTCTTTTCAGTTTATTATGTAAAACTTAGAGGGTCATCGTGATACCATCTTGTTAATTTTATTTTAAAACAACTTAAAATTTAATTTTAACTCTACCACGAATTATACGACACTTCGATAGCTTAAAATAAAATGGCATACTTGAAAAAATACAGGAAAAGAACAAGAAGTGAAAATATAATTGAGACTTTATCACAGTATAGATATACCAACAACATTGAAAACAAAGTTTTAACATGTATATCTTGAAAACGGTAAAGTCAGGCTTCCTGAAATTTTTATATGTTCTTGCAATCGCTGTCCTCAATAATATCGGTATTAGTTATTTCTAACAATTTCTAAAGTAAAGCTAGGATCTCTGAAATGTTGTGGAAATGTCAATGTTACTGTTATGCATGTTTAATATTTAAAGAAATTTTCAAGAAAATGAAAAATTACGATAACCCCCTTAAAATTAGAGATGTCGGTTGCAGTTAAAGCATGCGGGCAGACCGTGGGGTAGAATATTAAAATAACAATCATGACCGTTTCGATAGAATTCGATTATGGAAATTTCCAAATTTTTTGAAAAACTCAGAATTTTGAACTTTAGAACGAGATCTTGTTCGTTATTAAATTTACGTTAATTAAAACAGGGTGTTCGTTTGTTAAATAAGTCAGACAAATAAAAGAGAAAAAGAGATTCGAAATTCACGTTTATTCCTTGCTTTTAATAACTTCGTTTTAATAAACTTTATTTTGGGAAAGATATGGTCAATTTAGTTAATAAAATATTCGAAACGTTTTCCAAAAAAAAAAATTTAAATCGATGAAGTTATGATTACGATTGCCATGCTAATAACTCCAAAGCGATATAAAACACGCAATAAAAACTTTTCGCAACAACACCGTCATAAAATATCGATAAAATTACTCAAAGCACCCCGCAAAACTAATTCAATCGCTTGTTTTGCCCCCGATAAATATTAAACAATCCTCATCCGCATTCAGAGCTCGCCCAAACCTTAATCCTATCCCCATCTCTCTATCGGTGTAGAATATATCAATTATTTACGCGTTGACGAGCATCAGAAAGAAATTTTCCTCGTACATTCCTCCATTTTATTTTTTACGGCAGCTCAACTGAATTTATTACGGATTGAAGTCCATAAACGTCCGCTGGGAGATATAAGCACTTGGCGAACACTTCCGAATCCCCGAGTATGATGGACGATTGGTCGTCAACGGCTTGACCACTTCTTCTTTTCGCATCCTAAAAATATTCCTTATATACATGCAGGATAAATGGTCGCGAGTCCTGGCGACGGATATTTTTTAAGAATAAAAAAAAGCTCCATGGCGAATTTTATAACGGGAAGTGATTGACACTATCGACGTAATCGCTTTTCAATGAAATTAAATTTCGGGGCGAGAAGGGAGACGATCATTTCTATATTTGAAAAGTGCCCATCGTCAAACTCGTATTATAATTTTTTCAATCACGACGTTAAGTGATTAGCGGATATTTTAAATCTTTTGCATTTTAGAGAGGAATCGCTTTTTTTAGGAATAATTTTGTGATGAAAGACGGAAAGATTTATATGATTTCTCGTTAGGTCTGAGTAATAATTCATTTGGGAGTCTTAAAATTTTAAATTTCTTTCTTGGGGACGTGAATTTTTTATTGACTAAAATAACTCTGATTGGCTGCCATTTTTTTTCACAGGATACCTTTTCATTCAGATTCCAAACTATTGTTGGAAAATGTAAAATATTAATCAGACTTCGGTTTTGCTATTCCAATGAATTCACATTCCCGAATTAAAAGGTGGGTATTAGTAATACTATAGCATATCCTGCATGTTAAGGTTGATAATTTTATTATATTTTTCCGCAATTTCCTAATGTAAGTAATATTGATAAATGTCTATAAAATACCGTTACAAAAAATTTCAGAAACTGTCATCTTGTCAACCGAAATGCCATAAATTATCAAATAATAATCAGCGAACCCAACACTTCCTCACAATAGATAACCAAATGCCCTGCCAGCATCTTATTGTCAGCCTAAGGCATTCTACTCCAGAAACGGACGTTACGGCATATATATATACCTCGAGTGTGCGAGGAGCGGCTACTGTAAATTCCGCAAAAATTTACCGCTCGATCGTGAATCAGGCGCGGGAAGAGCAGCCTTCCCCTTTGCCCGGCACTTTTCTCGCTCGGCCCCCAAAGCGCACAAAGTTGCAAATCACTCCGCGTATTTACTGTGAGAACGGTCAGCCTCGCTGCGTTTAGTGGAAGTGCCTTTTTTCACCCCCTCATGGACGAGTAAATAAAATATCTTACACCGCCCGCGTATATACCCACCCGGGATCACGGCTATATTCTTATCTCCATGTTTATTAAGTGTTTGCGCCGTGAAGCTTTTTATTCAGGCTACCTTTTTGGACTGTGGTTTGATGAGTGTGGAAAATTTGGTTATTGAAAATATACGCGACTAATCATTCGATAAACTTTTTAAGCTTCGAGTATTAATTTCTAGAATGTACACATTCGAAGAAAGTTTTTTACGCGAAAAGGTAAGTCTGTCTTTCTGTGCTATAAAGCTGCGGTAAGCACACCTTAACCTCAAAGAAAAAAAGGAAAAAAAAAGAGATACACACAACCACCGAAGCAAATAGAAACTCGCTGACCACTGGCTCGACCACCGGCCCATACAGTGGTGCGAATTTTCACTCCGTGGAATCCGCGCCGCAAAATCCCCACGACGCATTGCCCTCGGTGATTTATGAAGTAAGAGTCGGATCCCTAACCCCCGCGTTTCCCTTTGCCAGCGCATGTGTGTCTGTGTGTGTGTGTGTGTGTGTGTGTCTCCCCCGATCGCCGATGAATTCGTAAGGAATACATAGGCAAAAATAAAAGAACACCGAGCGAGAAAAAAGCCGTTATCGCGAGATAGAGAAGAGCAAGCTTTCTTTCAGCTTTTTTCTTGCCTCCGTCAAGAGGCGCGGCGAGGAGAAGAAGGAGAGAATATCGGAAAGGAGCGTCGATAATGCGATCTTTAATGGCTGGGATTTGTTTATATTTATGGCTCGAACTTGCTCTTTCGCGCCAGCTGTGGGTTCACTGCTGCTTCGAACCTGATATATATCGGGTAATTTCTTTTCGATAAAGACACGGGGAGAAGTGTGTTTAAGTTGGCTCTCTCTGCTGAGCTTTGTTTTCTCAACTTTTGAATTAATGGCCATGTTCTTTTTTGGAAATACCTATCGCTACAACATTAATATTGCGAGTGACTGTAGAGTATGTTCTATAGCCTCGCTAAAAAGACAGTGATTAAACAGCTTCGACGATATTTTGACAAAACAATTAAAAACGATTGCTCTACTTCTGATGCGTGAAACTCTGAAATTTCCGATATACGAAAGATAAGCAAAAGCAGGAATGACGTGTGCCGTCAATTAGTCAAGAGTTATATAACAAAACAGCACCTTACGAAAAAGGGAATGAGAATAGAGCTTGAAAGGAGTACTTGTGCGGCGTCGATGAATAAGAATTCGTGGCCCGATATGCGTTTTATACCGATTCCAGAAAGAGCTTCCACCCCCGCACACTCGACCCCTCTACATCTCCCAAGCCGCAAGAGAAAGGAAGAGAGAGAGAGAGAGAGAGAGAGAGAGAGACGCATATAGTCTGTCTCTATTTCATCTCCATCTCTCGTTCCCCGACAATCAGCGGTGGCTCAGAGTCGCACTTACTCTCGCCTGACTGCTTATAAAGCTCCCCGCGGAAGCCGAATATACACATGCACACACCCACACGCGCCCTCGACTCGCCGAAATATGCATCAAACTTCTGTCGTAAGGCGCAGGTACACAGCCGCTCTACTCTCGTATAATTCCGCGGATGTGTATTCGCAAATTGTGCACACTCGCACGCAGACATTTGCTTATGAAGAACAAGGCACGTGTATGTGTTGGAGAAAATTTATCGCGCAGGAAACTACTTTAGGGGACAGAATTACTGAATTACAGAAAGCATGGGATTTCGAATGATGTCATCCATTTGGAGAATAAAAAATGACTTGAAAAAGTTCATCGTAAACTTTGTTGCAGCAGCAGCAGCAGCAGTAGCAAACTGCGAAAGTCATTAAAATGCGTATACAGTAAAGTAAGAGTCTCATTATACGCAGTAACGTGTCCCGGTATTGGACGAACACTAAGCGAGCGTCATATTACTCAGTCCATTGGAAGAAAAGTGTCGTTGCTACTGTACACCGCGAGAGAGTCATTGCAGCTCAGCTACGCCTTAAGTCGAGCTAATATAACCTTCTCCTCCTCCTCCTCCTCCTCCTCCTCTTCTTCCTCTTACTTTCCCAGGATCTATCTCTCTCTCTCTCTTTCCAGCAGCCTTGCGCAAAACCCGCGAAATTCATTCCGCCACCCTCGCGATTACTCGCGCTTTTATGGCAGACCATAGAAAGGAGCTGAGTGAGTAAGATACCGAATCTACGCGCGGGAAACCGGGAGAGTGTTGGATGAATAATGTATCGACGGGATACCGTGTCCCTCTGTGTATGTGCTGTGTGGGTGTGTGTGTGTGTGGGTAGCAGAGACGTTCATTTGTTTGTCGTCGCTTTTTGCAGATAATATGCGAACAATTTAATGCCGCTTTTATAAATTATGATATAAGCCAGAAAGAGGTGGGGGTGTGAAGCCGTAAGCTTGAGATGAATGATCGCGAAGGAGTTTTCTTTGCGTATAACTACGCTGGAAAATATCGATGCTATAGTCATCTAACGTCAAGTGCGGCTGTATACGATGCTTCAACGGTTTCCAAGTCTATAGCCAAAAGTCCAAGGATTTAAACTTCACTTCTCGGGAAATGGAAAATTAAAAACATAAGTATTCGCGCATCACTAATTCTAACTTTCACAGTCTGCAGGGCGAAACTTTGCACTTTTCCTTTATTTAAGGAACAAACTCCAGCGGCCCCGCGGTGAGTTATAGTTTTTCATATGCGCGCAGGCGCTGCAGCCACAGGACGAGCCGAGCGAGTTCGTAAAAGTTTACGCGAAGGAGCCGAGGACATTTTATACGCGGGGCCAGTCGGCGATCGCGTATACGGCCTCCGGCTGTTATAACTACAGTCGCAACATCTGCGATGCTTTATCGCGCTCATCCCCCTTCTCTTGTTCTCTCGCTCTCTCCTTTTCGCCTCTCCCATCGCCGAGATATAAGGCAGATACTTTGCGAGGCATCGACGGCCCGACGTCCTATGAATAATGGCTCGGTGTAAGCCGCGAGATACGCGCCAACGCGTTCGATCGTTTCGTTATTACAATGTCGCCGTTGCGTTTTTTTCTTTCTCGGCTATCGATAGCTTGGTGACGCGATGTAGCGAAAGAAAATTTACAATTTACGTATAGGCGAGATTGTGATATGTAGTTGTTGTAATAAACATTAAAAAAAATTGACGGGAAGCTTGAAATTTACATGAAATTATCTAAGCTGACCAAAGACATGATTACTAATCACTTTGAAATCTAAAAAAAACGTTGAAGCGACAAAGTCTGAAGCAATACTTTTCGCGTAAATGAATAATGACGCTGTAGAATCGCGGTAGTACAGCATCGTTCCACCGCTAAAACGCGTCCAATCATTCCCTTATTACGATATCGATACATTACTCCCACCTCTTCCTCCCTTATCTCCGCCACTTTCGTCCCCCTCCGAACACACGCCTAAGAGATCGTCAAGTACTTCCCCGATGCTTTCGACCTGTACAGGGGAGCTACTCGACTCTCTCTCTCTCTCTCTCTCTCTCTCTTTCTCGCGGTCTATACACACATATCGATTTCTCTCTCTCTCTCTTCGGGATTATGCGGCAATTTTTCAAGCCTACGCCGAATAATTACCGAGCTCTCACGCGCTTTCGCTCCCTTTTCTTTTCACCCAGCCACGCGCAAGTCTAGAGCTGTCTTTTGGTGGTTAATGGTGTTTTATGGGAATCTTGGTGCGCTGCATGTGCGCGGGTTGAGGGTCTCTGGTGTATGTAAGCGCCGATGGATTGTTTCGACAGGGCTCGAACCTAGTCGCTGTACTTACTTTTTCGACTTCTTAAAATGTCTCGAAAATTTAAACGAACGAGTTCCAAGCTTGGTAAAGTATTTTATTTTCTTTTTCAATGTAATTACAATAATCTTGCTATACAGTCACAGCAAAGAATTGGAATTTTTGACTCCTTCTAGTACAGGAGCGATAGTTAAAAAATATTTATGGATATACTTATCCGAAGAAATATAAATATCGACAGATATAAATATTGGATTAAAGGACTTTACGCTCGATTTTACGCGCACGATAAATTGGAGATAACGAATTTATCAAGCCCAGGTCGGAAAAATATATTAAAACATCGTAGCGCATCGGTCTACATGTATACAGTACGATTTCATGTACATAATGAAATTACTCCGAAAAGCTCGGGCTGGAGGGGAGGAATTGGGTATAATTAATTTAAAAGGATTGAACCCTCCCTGTTTTATTAAGGCATGAAATATCGTATTAGTATCATCAAACCACATTACACATATTGAACCATCGACGCGTACGAAAGACAAAGGCGGAGTTATGAATAAATCAAGCTATCGATCACCACCTTACTATATAATAATGAATACTGCATGTTCAAGTTGCGCAAATGTGCTCCGAGTATCTCTCTCTCTCTCTCTCTCTCTCTCTCTCTCTCTCTCTCTCTCTCCTGCTTACCTATACACGACAAGAAATCTATTTTCGTTGCTGCAACTACAGTGTGCAGCTGCTAGCGTCTATACTGAAATGATTATGATGACTCGGCAATAATGGTAATTTTTTCCCATGTAAGTATATTCTCACTTATTATTGAATATATTTTTGTATCTTATCTAACTGAAACTTATTCATACCTTACTCATACTAGCTTTTCTTATTTTAATACTTTTAGAATTTGGAAATAATTTCAAAATTATTTAGATACTAAGATTCAAGAATAAATCCATTAGAATTTCCGAAATCGATTCAAGTAGCAAAAATAATAACAAATATTAATCACGTCGTTGGTATAAGTTCCAAAAGCCGTGGAATCATTGTAGTAGGGCTCATCTATCCTCACAGGAGTTTACCATAAAAATTCGAGTAGTTAATCCCCGGTGTTCATTCGGCAGCGAGCTGCGCACAGACCAAGTAACTACCGAGTAGATTTGCATAAGGAATCGAAAGATGAGAAACTAAAGCGCGCAGCCAAATCGTTGAGGTACGAGAGTAGAAGAAGAAGAAGTAAGTCGAGCGAGGGTAAAAAGGAGACGGAGACTTAGAGCTTAAAATGAGAAGGGCAGAGCTGCGCACGAAAAAAAAAGAGATACAGCGGCAGCGGCAGCAGCGGGGACTGAGCTGCGAAGGAAATTCAAGTGGCGCAATTCGTTTGGAAATTCGCGCGAGGGAGAAAGTGACTCTAAAACCACCTTCGCTCCGGGGAAAAATTGCGTCAATTACCCGCTGATTTCGGGCATCGGATTACCCGCAGCCGCGAATGCTGATCCCCTTAGCTCGTTTCGCGGCGAGAGGCCCTATACCTTGGCCACCCCCTAGTCCTTCTTCCGCCAAGGGATGCTACACGTGAGCTCCTGACTGTCGACCTGGATATCTATATATCCTCGATCCAGATACTACCTCTCGTAAGCTTTAACTTCTACTATATATATATTCCCGTGAGGGAGGCTGATTAGTTAGGAGACTTCTCTAGTTTCTGAGAGCAAGTAATTTTAAAAATGCTTCTCTTTAAAAACAATCGCGCTTAGGGAAAATTCATTTACTCACTGTAGATCGGTAAAGCCAAGACTACGTCTATAAGATCCTCGCCATGAATATGAAAAATTTCATCCGTGGCAAGAAGTGTAAACGGCAATCAACAAGAACCACCAGACAGCAGCCAGTCGACTCACTTGATTATTCGGCAAGGCAAATAAAAATCGAGGTCGCCACCTAACCAGCAACTTCGTTATTCATCGGCGCCGAAGCAGCAGCAGCATCGAAAGCTAAATATTTAATTATTAAAAAAAAGGAAGGAGCTGGCGAAAATGAACGGCTGACGAAGGAACGAAATTCCTTAACGAAGACAACGGCGACCCTCGCCTCATTATTCAAGACGCAGCCGTCGATGGCTTATCTCGCGCGATTGTCCCTTTTGCTCTCTCTTTCTACAAATAATTCCGCGAGTTATTCCTTGGCATATTTTCGATTATCGACCAGCCAAGTGTAATCTCGCCCCGTTAAATGAAAGAGTGAGAGAGAAAAGAAGAAGAGTCTCTCTCGAGTTGCTGCTGCTGCTACTGCGGGCTCGAAGGAAATAAAGTATCCTAGGGGATGATGATTCTTTCCTTCTGCCCTCCTGTTCTTTGTCCCTTATTCTCTCTTTAAAAGAAAGCGGGAATAAACAGACAGTTTTGCGAGAAGAGAGGAAGAGAAGAGGAAATGTAAATTTCCAGCGAGCTGGAAGTAAGAGAGCGAGAGAGTGAGAGAGAGAGAAAGAGGAATAAGAGCTGTATAGATTCTTCTTTAAATTTCATGTGCCAATTGTATAAACGCCCGCCTGAGCTTAACGGGGAAACAAAGGAACAAAATGTTTCGACGCTATACTGGGTGCCGTTAAAATAGTCATCGTGCACACTGCATGTTGTTCAATAACCAGCAAGAAATAGTACATTTCGACACGGGGGCGGAAGAGGATTATTTCACTCACGAGACGTTTTTCGGCCGAGCGAAGCGAGGTCGAAAATTCGAGTGAGGGAAAAATCCTCTTACGCCCTAGTCTCGAACCGTATTTTTCATCACGAGAGCCGTAAAGTCGCATCAAACATGCGATTTTGTGGTTAGATTGACGAAAAAGGCTTTTATTATTTTCAAAAGGAGCCTGTGAGTTTTGCACATATTTTTACAGGTTCGATCTTAGAGTATGAACTGGTCGTCCCCAAATTAGGCTTCAATTCTACATCTGTTTCTCAATAATTGCAAATAATAAAAGTATAATTCATATGTTGAGGTCATATAAAGATGTGATTCACTAATAACGCATTTATTTTGAGATCAAAATACAATTACCCAATTTTTAAGTTCTTTATCGAATATTACGTGGAGTATGATTTTCTCTTTACACCGCGTATACACGGGCAAAGGAAAAATTGGTGGGCTACGCATGTATGTATAATAGAAAATGAATGAGGCGCAAGAGGATGAAGAAGCCAAATGGGGAAAATTAAGAGGGTAATGTGAACAAAGTCCGAGTGGAGTTTGAAGAGGATCTTTTGAGGAGGTGTATGTACTTGGGAGAAATTTTTTTATGCCAAGCAGTACATGTATACCAGAGGTGGAATGAAGAGAAAATTCGGGGTAATGTGAGTATGTGTGAGTTGGAAGTTTCGTATGTCTTGTACTTTTAAATTTTTTAAGGGGATGTGCGACCCTCGGAAAGATTCCTACCTTACCGGTAGTGTCCGTAATTTCGTATTGAACAAAATATATATATCGAAATTTTCAAGGAAAAAAATCTCCGAGAATCCTGCATGGAATTTTATGAAACTGCAATGACATAATGCTTACATCATTTCTGAGATCGTAACAGAGCGTTTTTTTCGAAATTCAACGAAAAAAAGAAAAGTTTTCTACTCTTACCTACGTGTATGGGAGACGCCATCTTGATTTGCATTACCATGTATATCTATATATATGCGTGGATGATGCAGGTAG
>UELV01152541.1:0-20848 GCA_900490015.1 Megastigmus stigmatizans
TACAGTCTCTCTCTCTCTCTCCCTCTCTTTTCATTTTAAGTTTTCAAACTTGTTTCATATTTTCCGCTTTATTACTTCGGTTTCTCGGCTCATTTATTTCTCCGACCCCACACTAATTTCTATTTCGCTCATTTATTAATCTTGCCCTATTTCTTTGGATGATTAATGGATTCTCTAGAATCAAATGCTTTGAACCTGCTTTGAAATTATTTCGAGTTTGTAGAGCTTCGATTTAATATCCAGAAAGTTGATTGAAAATAATTCTTTTTTCAAAATTAAACTATTAACAAATTCTTTAATGCTCAAGATTAAAAGGATAAGTTCGGGGGGGGGGGTGTCCTCACACCTCGGACGTTATGCGCAATACACCGAAATTAAATTTCACTGCATTTTAAACTTTATATTCTCCAAATATATTACAATATTATGCAGCGCTGCAAAGCCGTGGGAAAATCAGGGGCTGCGTGGATTTGTCATGAGTTATAACCCTATATACGTGCACCAGCTAAGTATAATTAAAAAAGCAATCGTTAATTTCTGGATCAAGATGTTACCGCGTGATTTTAATTAACATCCGCTCAAAGCGTGAGAATGATTTAAAGGGGGGTAGGCGGGGAGCAACGCTACTCGAAGAAAATGAAAATCGGAGCGTGCAGCCGCGATTCGCGAGTAAATTACAATTCAAAAGAAGAATTGAAAATTGAGACCTTAATTCGTTGAAGGGCGAACCATCTCCGCCGACTAGTGAGGTCAAAACTGTTAAGCTTTTGTAATTGGGTGCAGTTTCAGGGGATGAATGTATAGATGTGTAAGAACACGGTGTGTGTGTGTGTATAATCGTACCCAAAATTTCTTCATTAATTAACGGCTTTGAAAATGTACCCTTATGTAATCCGGCTTATAGGCGGTATTGTAGTCCGGCTGCAAATTGTCATAATAAATCTAACAGAGTTGAACGTTAGCCAGATTTTGCTTGACATTCATTGAATGATTATATTATACATCGGGAAAAATTAAGGAGGCAATATTATTATGAAAATAAAAAACATTTCACGCGAGCTATATGCTACATAAAAGATATCAATCTCGCCAGAGAAAGCATTTTCGAACACACGTTGTCCTCGTGGAAGCTCGATCAGCAGCCGTTGATTGATGGACTGCAATCGCCTGGTTGACTGTATACTCGACGACGGGATATAGAACTGCTTCTCATTCTTACTCCTTGCTAAAATAAATACAGATAACTATTATCTTGATTTCGAGAAAGCTTTTTTATGTAATAACAGTAGCGTATTATGTACAAAGATACGATGGTAGTTGAGCGATGTTTAATTTTTAAGCGAATTGCGGAGACAATAACGAAATAGAGGTAAAGGGAATGATGAACCGAGCTTAGCTGTAAAGCTGTGACGTTGACGCATTATAGCGTCGACGAGATAATGGAGATCGTCTACGAGGCCTGCGATCCAATTGCAGATGGAGAGCGGACGTTGACCTTCTCCCCCAATGGCGATGAATTTTAAAAAAGATGAGAGTTTGCATAATCGAAGGACACGCCATTAAATCAATAAATGTGATTTTGAATCAAATATGAAGAAAAATAACGTGTTGTAAGTAACATAATGTGAAATGCGGAACAGTCTAGAATACTTTGCGTACTGTGTCAAGTTCAAAAAACGTTTTCTAAAATAAGAAGAAAAAAAACAAGGTTTCAAGCCTCATTTATTTCTAAAACTTGACATTTCCACCTCGATCTCTTAATAAAAAAAAACCACAAAGTTTCAAGCTTTATTTATTTTTAAAACAGTACATTTCCACCTCGATCCCGAACCTTACAAATAAATTTCAGCTGGACAAAACTAAGGCATCGACTTTGCTCCGCGGCAAAGCTTATACTGCCACCCAATTCACGCGTGTGATGGCACTCGGAAGAGAAAGGCCGATCGTAAAGCACGCAACTTCGCACTCCATGCCATTCCTATCTTGAAATTGTCACGTGCTCGCCTCTCCGTTCGCGAACAACTTTAACCCGCGATTTGTCATAATATCCCGCTGCAGAAGCTCTAACGCCTTTAGCCGCACGTATCTCCTATGAAAACACTATACGTATATCTATACACAGTTTGTACAGTCAAGGAAGTAAGAGGTGAAAAGGTGGGAGGATACAAATGAGGGGAATATAGAGTCCAATTAGAAACTTCATTAGAGCACCAGCAGCACCACCGACCCTGACAGCTCTCCAAACTTCCTCGCAGTCGCAATTCCAAGCAATGGGGCCCGCTTTTTTCCTTCATCTTTTTTTTTGCCAGTGTTGCTGCCCGAGTTTCTTTTTCCTGCAACCTCTTGCCGATGGGATTTATCCAGACTTTTTTCTCCTCAAATTATACTTCTTCGATGCGTTATCTTCTTTTCTTTTTTGGTGAGTTAATTAGTTCGAACGCGGTGAATAAGTCTTAATTTAATCTGAAGTGAATGCTGAGACACTTCTCGTGGAGATTGGCTTGGGTTATTTTAGCTTGGAATTTTCTTCGTGTATATTATTTAAAGTTAATCTGGTAAAGATTGAGCCGAGGAGTGGAATTTGGCAGATTTAATGAAAGACTTATAAAATGTGTAAAGGTCGTAGTTTTGAGGAAAGTTTCGTGCGACGAACGAGTGCATCTATGCGAAGCACAGAAAGTCGATTGAGAAAATAAAGCGAAATAGAAAATGGAGATTTCGAGAAATATTTTTCAAAATGTTTTTAAATATTCTGACCTTTTACGGAAAAAGAACAACTGCAGTAAGATTAGATTCTAGTACGTGTGCATTGTATTAAATTTTAGTTGCATCAACTAAGCTCGTATTCTATTTTGGTCTTGTTTCGTGTTATGCGACCGCTGAGCCCTGTGCGCATTTCATATATAGATGCTTGTTACATTGAAAATTATATTAACTCCAGTGTCCCAGTTATTGCTACAAATGTTGTTCACATATTTGTTTTATCGCAATGAAACGTATTGTCTTGTTTTAAGCCGCGTGTGGCATGCGAATATTCATACTCTCCAATTAGGGTTAAAATTAAAGTTATTCCAATATTTCTTGCCAATGAATTATTTGCTTTGATCAAATAAAATTGTACTTGTATATTTTTGCGTATCTACTAAATTGTAAATAGTAAATTGTAAATTGCAAATTGTTAATAATTTATACTAAATTGAAAATATTTTGCAAGCCACTTTGTAAATATTGTCGCATCCTGGGAGAAACCTGAGAATCGTATCATCAATATTTATATAATATTTTTTGCTCGATAATTAGAAAAAGTAGAGAGAATATTTTCATTAAAAAATAATTACGGGCGGTTCGCATCTTCAATTAAATCATAAAAATTTTCAGCAAGCAAAATTTATTAGGAACTCCCATAAAATTCAAAGCATCAAAAGAATGCAATAATAACCTGAGCGCACTATACTGACATTGCACCTTGATGTATCATTTTTGATCCTACAATATGATATTCTTTTGGGATCAGAAATTCTACATATCTAGGTCAGTCTCTTTTAATAATGCATAGCATAAATTTGACAACACACGTATTATTTTTATCCTTGGAACATAGGAACTGAAACATTGAGTGAATTTATCAGGATAAAATTTTATTTAAAATACGTATTTTATATTTTCAGCATAACAATCGTTGATGGACATGGAAAAGGTCTTGAAATAAAAGTTATATTTTTATTAGTCATTAAACATTGTACTTTATTTAAAAATATATACACAAATAATACTAATACCGAATCTTAGAAGCTTAGCATGAATATGTTATATTTACGAAGACACGTGCAGGTACATAAGTTCAACTAGACAGTAGATGACTGAACATATATATAAGTAATTCTCTTATATACTTTACATATATTACCTGAATGTACAGCACTGGGATAGCTACTAGCTCTTTTAATAGAATCAACTGAACTCGCGTCCCGCAAGTATATATCGAATCAAGTATATATCAAGTCGAATCAATAAAGCTTTCCGAAATCACACAAGTATCACATAAACCAACGCAGCTCTCAATCTTTCCGCGAGCAACGATTCTCATCCTGTCGCTAAACATCAAATTCCCTACCCCATAAAGAAGAAAGAAAAAAATCTGCAGCGTGTCTTGACACACTCTATAATTACTGTCGAGCGCGGGAATCACTTAAAAAGTGCTAATTACACATTCCTCGCCGATATACGACCCAAGTTGCAGTCTAACTTAACCGAGAGACACACCGACGTTTGCACGCATACAGGATTAGACTCTCTCTCTCTCTCTCTCTCTCGCGCGCGCGCGGTATTAAGCTGCCTCTATACGTAGAATAAAGCAGGATCTAGTGGGCCTGCAAATTTTACGAAGCCGCGCCTGCAACTCCATACAACATAGTATTTACTTTCTCGGTGGGTTCGACGCGTATTCTCGCGCTGTAACCCTTTTACTCCTCTCGAGCGTTTACAATATGTACAAGGTTGGAACCTAGAGTTCCTATGCTATGTAGGAGGCTGAGAATTTCAACAGCGGGAGGACCAGATGCGCCGCAATCCGTTATATACAGCTACACAGAGTCGAGAAACGCGCGATAAACTTGCGCCTGTCGCCTGACTAACTAAGTGCACCGGCCCCTGCTATATATACACGCTAAAGAAGATTTTGTATTTTGTATAAGGTTAGCGCCTGTTGTACAGCTTCTTCTCGCTATGTCTGCGGAGAGCTGTAAACTTTGTGATTGTAATAACTCAACGCGCGACTTCGTTGGGTAAGCATGAATTCTGCAGGATGCCGAAAAGGATTTCCCCAGTTGGTTTATTCATGAGTGCCACTGACCGGATCTTAATTAACATGGGTTATTCTTTTATTTAAAGCTGCTTTTTGAAGGACTGAATGCAGTTAAGGCCTCCCTTGAAGTTTATGTATATTTTCGTGTTATTTCATGGTATAGAATTTGAATGCATAAAGAATTGATGAAGTATAAAGATGCTCAGTGTCATTGGATAATTAATTCCATCCAATTCCACAGTTATGGGATTAGTAGATCACTTCCAAGTTTGTTGAGACTGCACGAATGGAAACAATATCTGCATAGTACATAACAATGTCGTATATGTATATTTGGAAACAACTGTTTATTTATAATCTAGCTAACTATATTCTTTGCAATGTTCTTGTGCTTTCAAATAACGCGAGAGGACAAATCAGCGCTCGATATTCGAATGAAATAAATTAATTGTTCAGAAACTGCACGAAATGAACGCATTTAGTTTTACTTCGATGCCATCAATAGAACGAATTACACGTTTAATTAAAACGAGAGATGGCTATTTGAAATTTCGATGCTTCTATCGGACGTTAAATTAATTTCTAAAATATATATATATATATATATCATTTCGAAATAAATAACTCTCTCGGCTTTACGAGCAAAAAGTTTGGCGTCGTAAATGTTTTTTTCTGTATAAAATCGTAAAAATATCAATTCCGTAGGTTCTGGGTCGGGATACATAAAATTTTATGCGACTTTGTATTAGATAATTATTATTTATGTCCGTTATTTCAAATTATGTCCTTCGCTTAGATCAGTGTCACATTTCATTTTTGTAAAGAGATGAGGATCCTTCGCAACGGTCATATTTTCTTATTAAAAAAGTTGTAAAAATATCATAAAAGAACATCTTAGTAAAAAGCCTGGGGATATACTGTACGAATTAACGATCCATCGGCAAGAGCTTGGGAGATGACAAACAAATCGAAGTGGTGCAGTTGCAGCACAATATTCTCCGCATATTGTCCGATAAGAATGAAGCGCATGAATAAGGCATCGAGACCGCGCGGTTCGCCGTTGCCAAATAGACCGGCGGGACATTCGGTGCAACACCACACAGGAAAATCGGTTGTATTCCCGTAGTCGGAAATTGGGTAGGCGTATAAATACCGGTATCGGAGGCTCGCAGTCTTCGGAACGATAAGATACCGAAAAAAAAAGGTCGGGCCCAAATCCTATCGTCAGGGAGGAATAGAACCGACGATCGAGGTCGGGGCCGTCACCAACCGGACGACTCTTCTTGTCCATCTTGCCGCGTTGTAGCCGCGCGACAGTCAGCTATCTCTGGGCGACATAAGGGAGGCAAAAAAACGGGAACATCGCAGCAGCTATTCTTCTCTTTCTCTCGGCATGCGGGATTTACTTGGAGAGAGAATGGAGATATAGCCCGAGATATAGGGTATTGAATTTTGCGTCTTATCGCGTGGTCATTTCTTCTCCTGACGTGGTCGAGAGTAGAAAATGTGTCTGCGGACTGATAAGTTACGGGTGTATAACTATTGTCAGGTGAAAAAGGTGAGTGGATCTGTCAGCGACGAGCATTGTTTATCCGATGGAAGTTGGTTGTGAGGGACGAATGGCCAAGGAGATCGAGGTCCTCGATTCTCATCAAACTCTATATGATACACCTTTTTTGTTGTAAATGTTGATCAGACGGGCAAGCTGTTGGGGCTTAGCCTAAGATTGGTTCGTATTATTTTCTGTATAAAGAACAATGAAACTTACAATAAATCAATATTCAATAGTTTATCGAACAATATATTTATCATTTCGGAATAATACTCGGAGCTTGCACGAATCGGGTCACCTGGTATAACAGAATCCATAAAATGAGCTTGCATAACGCAACACGGAAGTGGGTATACGCAGACAAGGAGCAATCTGATAATCATCGTAGATACATCAGGAGATACATAGGGTAGATACGATTCCTCCGAGATTATCACGATTCCCATCGCACGACTCTCCGAAAGTTCCCTCACCCACTAATCCATTTCAGTCAGCGACGGCTCATCCACACGGCTCGCGCGGCCACCTCCAAGTACTGGGATCCTGCTCCACCGGCGCTTATACGTGTGTGCATAAGTAGCTGCCAGCTGGCCCGTGACTGCTTTATATGACGTAATCACACACTGCCCTTGCGCTCTCGCTAACGCTATCCCGCTACTTTACGAGGTCATATTTCAAGAAGAGGTCGCACGAGGTAATCAAGTCATAAAAAAGTTCCAGCTCGAAGAGCGAGCGAGCGAGCGAGAGAGAGAGAGAGAGGCTTGACTTAAAAGCTTATATCTGGGCCACTTCTCACCTCGGACCACGCGAATCGTTCACTCGCGCCTGATGGCCTTGTGCCGCCGTTCTACTCTATAGCCTTTGCGGGAAAGAGAGGGTGCACTCAGAGAGAATCCAAATTGCATTCCTTCGAAAGTTTCCTACTCCTCATCCTCCTCCTCCTCCTCCTCCTCCTGGCGCGAGACGTTGATTGTTAAATCGGCGCCGGCTGCTTTTCGACGAGCTCGCGCCCTGCGCGATTTCCGATGTTTACTTCGGCTAAATAGAGGCTTTTGTGTGGATTTTCAGGGTCTGGCGGGTAGGGTGGAACTTATTTTAGCTTCTTTCGGCGATCGATCTCCTCTTTCATAACCTTTGGATATATGCGCTTCGAAATTTGGAAAGTGTATATCTCGCTACTGAGAGTACTTTTAAAATCGCTAAGGTTAAGCAAAATCAATGTGTCATCATTATTGCAAATAAATTGTTTTATTACATGTTTGTAGTTTATCGCTGTTTTGTGAATAATGGTAGCTCGGTGAAAATGTGATATTTTTAATAACACGAACGTATAATCGTTCTTTCTTATCTCGAGAAAACAACGGGTACGAGAGTTCTTCAAGTCTTATCGGATAATAAACATATTACAGCTTTTTATTTTATCAGTAACAAACTCTTCTAATAATATCTATCAAAATAATCGAGCTATAGATTGCAATCTAAAAGCTCGGCAGCAATTTGAAAGAGCGCGCGAGTCATTATTTTAACAGCAGCTGTATCAAATACCAATCTGTTAAGCTAGTCGCTCGAGCTTGCAAAATTGTCGAGCATTTAGGCTATATATACACGTATATATATATATATATATATATAGCTTTGAACGATTTCCACTCGGCCCCCGGTGTAAAATCCACTTGCCTATAGTCATTTTCAACAAAAGCCCCCGCCGTCCGTCAACCTATTAAATTACCGACGATATAATCTCTGGCATATGCGCAAAAATTCCCCAGTGCGCGAGCGTAAGCAAATTTTTGGCCTCGTTAGTCGCGCTTGCAGCGATTCTCTCGGACCATCGGGGACCACAAAGCTCAGAGAGAGAGAGAGAGAGAGAGAGAGAGAGGCGAAACGGCTCCCCCGGCGTCGCTATCCCCCCTTTTTGTCGTTCACAGTGAAGTATCGCTAGCCCCCCCCCCACCTTTTTTTTCTGCTTCCTTGAAAAATGGACCTATATATATATACATTAACTCTGTATAGCTGAGTGGACATTTGTTGCGTGGCAATTCTAAAATATCTCGGGAATCCTCGTAAAATATGTGTGTGTGTCCGAGCTCATAAGACTTTGAGCGCGTGTGATATATATATATATTTGGAAATGAATGCATCAATTGGGATTTTGGGAAGGGTGGGCTCGCTTCGGTATAGTAGCCTTATCAGCGGAAAACATACCCATGACTTTTTTTTTTTAATTTTACCGGTAAGTACGAAATATATTACTTTGGGCGAGCGGAATTCTCGTGATTATAATAATGCCGGGAGAGCGGTAACTCATACCATTTAAAGTGCTTACTTTACAAACGAAATAAAATTTACCGTTTTACAGATAAAGGGACAAGTTTGGACAATATTGCAAAAACCACGTTTCCATAGAATTTACAATTCGAGTAAACAAAATTATTTTTAGCTCCGATAATGATACTTTACCGCATGCATTATACAATAGAAATTCATAAGCTTCGCCTTAGCAAGCTTTCAATCGTCCATACCAATTGAGAGTGTAATCATCAATCGGACCAGTTGAAAACACCTCCGCAGCATCCAATCATAACTCGACGTTCAAAAAGCCGGAATATATATAAGCCACGACTCGGTGCAGTTCCAGACGCGATATTTGTCTTGGGCGGACTGGCAAATGGTCTTATCGAGCAATAGGTTTGGCCGCCTAGGAAAATCTCAGCAGTTTCGACTCGATGTGGGAGTATAGAGGAGGCCTGCAGCAGAAAGCAAGCTCATGGTCAAACATTGCCGGACCGTGAGGCGGCAAATCGGCAAAAGCCTCGGCTGCGTAAACAAAGTGCCTATATATCCCCTCTCGCAACGTATGCACATTCGTATAAGAGGCGAGTTGCTGCTGCCCAGAGCGAGAGAGAGAGAGGCATTTGCCGGTCGGTTTATCGTCCTGGCCGCTCATGCATACACGCGCTCATCCATTGGCCTGGGCCTTCTGCCTCAACGTAACGAGCCAGAGAGACACAACAACGTTTCACGCAACGATCTTCCGCACATACACGGGGGACAGCAGTGCAGCGGCAGCGGCACCGTTGCCTCACGGTTATGCGTTTGTCCAAACCCTCTAGCTGTCGCTGTCTCGTTGCGGCTATTCTCTGCCTCTCGCTATCTCTCTTTATATCCTCTACGTTCATGGGTGTGTGTGTGTGTGTGTGTGTGTGTGTGTGGGGCGCGTATATATAAACGCCGACGAGTCTAACGAGGCCGTCGCGCGCCACCGGCCCTTGACGACTTTACCCAAGCGATTATGCGCGCGCGCCTGCACGCACCTCTGGACCTATTACAGCCTCCCGGCTACTGTCGGGGATGATTTGTGTGCGGCTCATCTGTGATTGTTTCCTTTTGCTTTTGCTGCGTACCCGACAAGTTCTCGACTACCTGCCAGTGATAAGCGTCGATCAATCGATAATTCTAATTGTACCTTACGGAATTAGAGCTGTAGTACTCATTAAAACTTATGCATGATGATTTACTTTTCATTGGATTAAAAGTTGGTTGATCTTTTCAAAAACTGATGTCAATTCATTGGCAGTTATAGCTTCCTCATATATTAAATCATTTGTTTCAATATCCTAATTATTAAAAAATATAAAGGATATGTACAGGCATACCTCTTTTAGAGACTATTATGTCTAATTTATAAAAAAAAAATTCTATCGATGACTTCAAATGTATGAAGAAATACGGATCACATCAACTATTATACCATAACTAATAAACTTTAAACGAGTTTAAAAGTATAAAAAAAAATTGTTTGGAAAGTTACTTGGATATTTTATGGTAAAACACTTAAAATACATTTCTATCATATTTCATCGACTTTTGGAAAAAAAAAAAAAAAAAAAAAACATTACAAATCTTCCTCTATTGAGAAAGCAAAACTAAAATATAACTTCGTTTGAGTTATCGATCACTCGATATCTTTGCTCAACGATCTAATTGTATTTTTTCCACGAAACTCCTTTATTATCGCAAAACAACCCAGTTAAAGATAAAAACTGCACAATCTCAAACAAATTCTAATCTCATCGTCACATCCTCATCGTTTAAGACGTTTCCAAGCGGTGCACACACACACACGCGTGCGCTGCGCTCCAACACCCGAAAAAAACTGTTTCACGAGTCCTGGAAAAGTGGCGCGAGCTTTCTCATTAAATTCCGCGCAGAGGTCGTGTCTTCCAAGACAATCCTTTTATTCCTACGTTTCTCTCTTCCCGCGCTAGCCGAACGAGCAAAAGAGCGCACCTAAAGCTCCTTGTGCCATGCGCAGAGGCAGTTCACTCTGTCGACGCAATTGTACTTTTGCGAGTTCGCGCGCGGGAGGCGAGGGAAGGAGAGAAAAGCTGGCGGCTGCGGCGGTGGCAGCTAGCAAACGCCTTGACACCTTGACTGCTTTCGATTTCCGGTTCGGTGACGCCGGAATCTGCTAAAGCACAGAGTGAATTGTTTCGGGAAATGACCCACATTTTCCAGCTAAGAAAGCTTTCGATACAGCTCGGAATAATTTCCAAGTATAAGCATGCACGACTGGATGGTTCATTAAAAATTATGCACGCCTCGTGTGAGCTTTCTTTTCGCGGCTATTCGAAATATTTTTCAGATACCAATTATGATTAAAGTTTACTTGGTTCGTACATGAGTTAATCTTGCAATGACAAAAGATATGGTTTATTTGGGAAACTTTCTTCAACATCGAGGAATAACAATACCGGCACACAAAACAATTGGTCTGTATAATTTTTTACCAGATCCCACCTGTCTTTATATGCATTTATAAACGTCCTCGAAATTTTGAGTGAGTCGAAAAAAAAGATAAAAATCCCGAATTGCTTTTTGTGCGCAGTTGCAATTTATTTCGATCCATAATGAATCGAGAGCCAATTCAACTGAGACAGAAAAATAAAAAAAATAAAAAAAAAGAAGAAGAAGAATAAGTTCCATATATCCAAGGAGTTACTCATCAGTCTCTCGGAAAATTAAGCTCGGAAAAGAATCGCCGACGTATACCCTCTCCCAGAAATTCGCGAGAAAGATTCGCTTATAGAAGCAGTCCCTGCGCAGAGGCTGAACTGGCGCGCAACTAAAGCCGAGCTGAGCGAGAAAATTTTATTAAGCCGTAAAGAGCAGAGGCTTGGCGGAAGGGAGGCCGAGCGACTCGGCCTGGACTTGGCGTTTATCTTCATTATTCTTCTATCATACGACGTCGCATTCCTGCGCCAACTTCTTTCCGTTTACCTCTTATTCTCAATTTTCGTTACTGCGTACATATACCACTGCCTGTCAGATCCTGTTACATTTGATATTGATCGTCGAACCGAAAAATTAGTTAAAAAAATATCTTTCCGTTTTAATCTGAACAAGTTTAACAACAGCATTGCTATGATCATCTATATATTTCCGTTACTTTCCGCAAACTTTACGGTATCTTTTTTTTTTATATCAAAATAGATATAATTTGAATCGTATACAGTTTCTCTCAATGACTTTTTAAGAATCATTAAAAAGTGTTTACGGATTCCACTCAGTTTGCGAAACTTGTCGATTGCTGAAACCATGATTAAGCTTAAATTCATCTAATCGCAAAACTGAGAGGCAGAGAAAGTTTTGCCCACTCATCGCAAACATCCTAAATACACAAATACATTCTCTCTCTCTCTCTCTCTCTCTCTCTCTCTGCAACTTAAGCCCCGTCATTATCATCATTGTTAGTTGAGATACGATTAAGCGCGATAAAAGCGTCGTCGGGAGCATTGTACGCAAGAAGCCGAGGAGTCTCAGCTGCACAATCACAGGGCGTGAGGGAGAAGGGGAGAGAGGGAGAACCGTAGAGATAGCGCAGAGACGCGGGTGCTTTTAGTCCGTATACGGCCTTAAGCTCTGGTCCCTGGGAGATAATATACTTGTACGAACTTCCAGCGAGCAAGTGTACGACGCGCTTGTATCACACATGCGACTGCTTCCTATAGTGCTATATATATACGCTCAGACTGCGTATATATAGGCGGTTCCTTGAACTTTGCTAATTTACGGGCGTGGAGACATACTTGCAGTGGACTGGAACAGTGCGTTAAAATCAGTTACGTGTTCTTGAGCACGTATATAATGTATACGCAGCTTTACTTTGCTGTATACACTTGTCGTATCGCTAAATGGAGCGTGTGAACAATGATGCGTCGATTATTGACTTATTTTCGGGATACTTTTTCTGTTGTTGCGCCTGAGAGAGTCGAGAATGGCATGACTCCAATATACTGATCCGATAAGACACGAACGGAAGCCTTACAAAAGTTTTTAGTGGGATTTTCACGCACTCGGCTTATCTGTAATAAATCGATGTTGTTATTCAGTGTGCGTGAGATAAATCATTGGGCTATTTTTATCAATTGACCCAGTTTATTTTAATATTAATTACTTAAATTGACGCGGCAATTTTAGTAGTGCAATTCTGAATTTTTGACCGAAATACATATAGTCCAAAGCTTAGCAGATTAGAACTGAAGTGCGTGCAGAGGCTGACGTTGCACATTAGTAATGTGCCGAGACTGTTGTTTCCGTTAGTGCATGCTGCTCAGTTCTCGGTGTTCCTCGTTCTCTTTCGCGCTTACTGACTCTCTCTCTCTCTCTCTCTCTCTCTCTTTCTCTCTCTCTCTGTCTCTCTCTCACTCACTCTCACTCTATATTAATATCTTTCAGATAAATATATACAGATAAATATTTTTGATAAAAATATTCTGAGCATATAACTATAGAAGAAGTAGCAGGATAAATCTTACTAAATCGAGATATCGGGAAACAGTAGCGCAAACAGCCCACTTAAGATATAAGCCAGAATAAATCCAAGGTAAGATAAGATCTACGTGAACAATAACACCAAAGCTGCCCCCCCTGATCTTGTTAAAATTAAAAATCATCAGCATTGATAGTCCAGAGACATCTATTAAGATTGCGCTTTGACTTATGGATGGTGACAAAGTTGGACGCGTGTCCCGAGCTGTCTTAACGAAGGATGAACTGAATAAAAGCCTTGTCAGGGCCGAGAACGGGTCGTCGTTGAAAAATTAAAAGGCAATTAATATTATAGGGGGGGGGGGGCGCCTTGAGAACTTGCGCGCATCGAATGTCGGAGTTTACATATAACCATTTTACTTGTGCCGCCTCGTTGGAAATTTTGGAAAGATAATGTGTATTTCAAATTCCATTCATATTAAATCATGTATATAAATGACGTAGTAAATCCTCGTCAGAGTGCACTTAATGCTAATTCAAACGGAAACCCATAATTAGAGAATATTGTCATTCCATATTTAAAGCGGTATGATAAAAATGATTTGATGGTATATTGCACTTGATGTGTCGTACTTTTGCCACGACTTGTTCGACTCCGAAATATCCCCGTGAAAAGGATTGCGTAATATAACAACGAACGGACCGTTCCAAATCCTTGGACCGACGTTTAAAATGATAGCGGCTTAACATTATTCGCATATGAAAATATTTCAACCTAAAAATCCAGCTGGTTATAATTTCAATCTCGGTGGGATTCTCGAGCCCTTGGCTGTAAACCCTTAATAAATCGCTCAGTCGTGACAAGAGTACGTCTACAGCATTGCAACAGCATACACATACTAGCCAGCTTCTGAGTTGACCGAGAAAGAGGCTCCAAAAGCTCGACTGAATAATTATAGCATATGTACCTATATACGGACGGATATAAGATGGAGACAAGCGCGAATAACGAATGAGATATTAGTCTGGTGCAGGAGATAAAAAACGAGGTTAATTGGACGCGTCGTTTCGGGAGTTTTTATATATTTGCGGTCTTTACTCGTTTACAATGATTCGAACTCAGTAGAATGAGGAAGATGCGATAGCTCGGATCAACTGCATCTTGCAAAGCAGGCAAAAACTGTTTGATATTTGCGGATTTTAGGCAAAAAGCTCGCTGCCGCTCGGACGAAAAGAATTAGCCAACTTATACCCACCAGTGTCGAAATGTACTATTTTATTCAACACCCAACAATTCTTGTATACATTGCAAGCATCGAATGTAAAAAACTCGTAAAAATCAGCAATCAGAGTTCTTAAATCATCGATTAAATCAAACGGTATAATTCATTGGTAAACCAGACGCAAAGTGGGCCATCGAAAAATGCCCACCACGTTTAATTATTCACCTCTCTCTGATTTTTCCCTCATTCGAGTATACGCACACGCGCCAAAAGCGACGAATGAAGAGAAGTCGCGAGATACACAAACTGAATCAGAGAGAGAGAGAGAAGGGGGGGGGGTCTGGTATAACGAAGGGCAGAGCCAGGCGAGAATTATGAGCCGCAGGCGCCACGTGCGTTGAACGCATTCTACGTGCACGGTGCGGTGGTATCCTATACAGCGAGAAACCCTGAGCGTTGGCTGCCACCAGCTGCTGTTAGCCCCGAAGCGCGGAGCGGGCGATTATGTGACGCTCTCTCTCTCTCTCTCTCTGGGAACTAAAACTGGTTAAGAGGAGGTGTGCGTGGGAGGTCGAATTTTACGGCGAGTCGTTATTCAACTGGGCGGCCTCTGCGACATATCATATATTACGGGGGGAGGGGGCTCGCGAATCGGCGAACGCAGCGAGAAATTTTCGAGTGCTCGCCAAAGCGATATGTAATAAGTAGATATGGCTTTTTACGCGTGTGGCTTGTTATTTTCTTTTCCTTTAATTCGTAGAAATGATCGAATGAACAAACATGTTTTGAAGTACAAAACCATTGGATTTTTTTTATGTTTTATGACAAATACATAAACTAAAGTATAATAAAAAAATACAATAGGTAGTTCCAAGCCCGTTGATATAAATATTTATATAAAATATTTTATTTTGTTGATTTTTTTATTTTATTTATTTCACGGCAATAAATCCCAACTACTTAGAAAAATATAAGAGCTATACAAAGATTTAAGCCTATGGTGACATGTTGACAGAATAACTATAATTAATAAAACTCGAATACTTGAGGCATATTACAAGTTTTAAAGTCTATCTCGAACCGGTTCTATTATATATATTAACTCAAATTAGTCTTATTCAAAAAACTCCATGTTTATTTAACATGTAATATTAAATATACTTATGTCTTATCTCTACTTATAGACCTTCTGTTTAAATGTAATCAGGTGTAAAATGACTAAAATATTTTTGTATACTTATTTGCGAGAAATTCATTATAAAAAAGTGCATATTCACGTCTTTGATTTTATAAATCCTCCACTAAATTAATTAGTGGGAAAGTTCGATAATATTATGGCAATCAAATTCACTCATTCAGAGACTTCTAAGAACATGTATTTTTTCAACAACCGTTTCGAGTACTTATCATATGAATAGAATTGAAAACACTAGCTTGGACAATAATTTGTAATCAGTTTCTGGATGGGTCCGCTTAATATGTATTATATTTTTCGAGTGAGTCTCGTTTAGAAAATTAATATTCAAGTCTCACAAATAAAATATTTTTCTGCCATGAATTTTTATCCTTCGAATGCGCTTAAATATAAGTGCACTATGATAATTCTCATGCTTAACGAGGTGTGAAAGTTCTATCGTTATTACTAAACTGTTTCACCGACATAAAAATTCGCTCATTTCGAAATAAGAAATTTTTATGGTGCCATTGAAATATTTATTTAAAACTTTACCAGATGATAGATAATTCATAGACGAAGTGTATACGGGATTTGTATAATTAATACGAATTACTTAGTTCTTGGTCGGTAAAATGTAGGGAGGGAAATTTAAAACTTTTAATTAACTTTAGCAGCAACCTCCTTAAAGCCTTGAATGAGTCAATAATTCAAGAATTACAACTCTCCACCTTCCTTTTTCAAAAATGAATACTTCTACGGATACTCAAGTATATGGGCATTTCTACCAAGCCTTTGACTTTTGGCGTCTTTTTGGATTTTTTTAAGGCACACTTCAATAAGAATTTTTTTTGAAAATTTTACCCTCTAAATAACTGAAATAAACTGGAGTCATTTATTTTTAACCTTCGTTGAAGCTTAAAAAAATATTTCAATATATATATCAAAACAAAGATTCTGGTATAAAATTTTGAGAAAAATTTATTTTTATGATATATTTTACAATAACTATATAAAGATTAGAACAAAATATATTACTTTTTTTGTTTTTTCAATGATTTTCGCATTACACGCATTTTCTTCGGCTGTGAAACGTCATTATTTTGTAATTCAGTGGTACTACTTTTTTTTATCGGTTTGATATTTTTTTTTGCCTCTGAATACACGCTATACACAGAAGTAAATATTTTCCATATTTCTTGGAGACGTTGTCGTCCTATTGTTATGATTGAACAGACGACTCAAATAAGCTGCTATGTTGACAACTTGAGATAATCGACCGATAGAAACTCATTATATAGTAACTCGAAGTTAAGGCTTTTGGAAATTACGCCTTCTCTGTTTGACGTTTATTATATTTTTTGAAATTTTTAACTCGGAACCTATCAAATTTTTGAAAAATTAATAAAGAATAAAAAGTTCTTAGAATTAGCCAAACAATACATTGGAATTTTTTCAGAATTCTTGAGCATGTATCTTTTTTTGGTTGATGAGGCACATATTTCGGTTGGGTATTTTTTTATTCCTCATGATTAGTTTAATGATATATTATCATATCAACCAATAAAAGTTATAGTTGAATAAGTTATAACAGAATTATTGAAAAAATTTCATTTTTAAAAAAACGAAAGTACGCTACTTTACACATATCATGCATGCCTTTGCATTATAGGCACATAAGCAAACTGACAATTTTTTTGTTCTTTCAAGTGTTGTGTATGTCAGAAAAAAATTTCAGAGTATTGGAACATTCGTTGAACATTCCATAGTACATAATTCTGAAAAAATTAACATTGAAAACATTAACTTTAATTAAATTTGAGAGGTTTTTAAGTATTTTAGGCTTTAAAAAATAAGTGCATTATTATTGTAGGTAGATGAATTACTCCAGAATAATATTAATTCAAATCTCAATTATCAAACTTATAGGATATTTAATGTTTAAGACGTAAAACTTAACAGAACTATAAAAGTCAAAAGATTGGTTGAAATGCCCATATCTCAACTCTCATTTTTAACTATGACTCATCTTTCACTTTGAAATCCTTAACCGAAAGAATAATTATAACGTAATCTAAAATTAAGGTCTCAAATTTCTCATCGGCATTCCCAGCAACGTGAATAATCCTATCCATCAACGGTAATGCATTAATATAATTTCGTAATAACCGTATTTATCTACACGACATACAGTCGTGCGCTACGCACCGCGAATAAACTCGTTTTGTCCATTTGCGAATTTCGTCACGTTTTCCACATCGGTCCGATAATAATCTGCAGGCAGCGGATGAAATTTAAAAGCAGAAAAAAGAAATTTGGATGCTTATAATTTGAACGATGCTCCCGCACCGTAAAGTTGATCGTTATATTTCTCATTATTCCTCTCTCTTTTTCTCTTTGTCTCTAATGTATGTCCTTCTTCTTGTCTGTTACAGAAATACGTGAGCGAGGGCTCGACAGTACGAGACTGCGTTCCATCGTGCGTGGAAAAGGGTGAGTCTATTGTAAAACTCATCAATAATATGAGATTTGAAATAATGTGCAATATGTGTATTAAATATAAAATCTAGTTTATTTACCGAAGTGTTAAAGTAGAGCATTTGATGCACAAAATGCAGTCAGTGTATATAATAATTATACATCTGGCCCAAGAAAGTGCATCGATACGTAAACACACAAAAAACAGTACTGATTATATTAAAAATATTCACCTGTTGAACGCTTGCTTTTATTTTAAATAGAGTACATCTCAAAATCAATGCCTTTGCACTTATAAAAATGTCAAAGCCGTATGATTACTATCCACTTTCTGAATATCTTTATACTTCCAATTCCATCCAAGGGCACATACGCTTTTCGCGTTCATCCCTCCTGTATCCCAATTCCCTCCCGCAACGGGAAAACATGGCCATGGATTAAAGCGAGTAAACGGTATATAAGCCTCTGGTGGTGTGCACTCGACGAACCCAAGGAATCCGATACACGCGCGCTCATTCCGATCTAAATCGGCCTGAAATCGAAAGCGGAACAGCACCGGCTGCAGCATACGAGGGACGACGTCAAACCGATCGACCCTACTGTGTGCACAAATGCAACGACGCCCGCCACCCGAACTTTGAATTCTCTCCTCCTGCGCTCCGTGGATTGCGAGAGAGGGGCTTTGCCGGTGGGAGCATCAAAGAACTTTATTGCTGCACAGCCTTTCTCTCCTTTTAACCGAATCGCTCTCATTCGCCCCCTGGTCGCCCAAGAGATTTCCCTTTGAGAACTCGGAAACGCGTCAGTTCGCGCGTTATACATTCTTACTGTGGATTTCTCCCCTCTCTCTCTCTCTCTCTACCTTTTAAGTTTCGAGGTTGGCACGTATACGTCATCAATTGATTCACTGATCAATTATAGTTGTTTTGACCTTTTGTATTCAATAGTGATTGATTCGCTATATACGCTATATACCTATATACCTAATCAGAGATTTCCATAAAATGCAAAATCGCAAAATTTCGAGGGTGACGTCGTGTGCTTTTGTTCGAAACTGACTTTTAACGGCATATAACTTTTAACGGCAGAAATTTATCTCAGAAATTTTTTAAATTATCATTTTCATGATGATCCACTTAATTTCTATATGTATAAGCCCAATATTAATGCATCAAGAATCTATTATTAAAACACATATATTGTATGGGTGAGAGTTCAGCTTTTGCATAAAAACGACTGCGATTACAAGTTCTATCGCACATAACAATGTTGATTCAGCGTAATTTAAATCAATAATTTAAAAAAAAATGGCATTTATGATGAATCTATTACACTTTAAGAATTAAAGAAAATAAATATTAATATTAAGTTTGTATAATAATATAAAAATATCATTTGTGGTAGATTGAATCAAATACACTTTTAGCAAAATATGATCAATGCCATCATATTGCAATAGTTCATGTCATACTTTCCTTATAAAGCTGCAAAATTCTTATCGTGTATCTTCTAAAATAGAGAATTAATAAAGAATTGATAAAGTTTTTGTGACATAGCGTAACTTTCATTGCATTCTTTCATGTTATAACAGACTCATTTTATGTAAAAGAATTCCCGGAAACAAGACTTTTGTACGTAAACTTTTCGATAAATTAATATCAAGCCAGTATTTTGCAAATAAAACGCAGATAATTATTCAATAAATCACTACATCTTAAGGAAAGTGCAGGATAAATACATAAATTTTTTTAGATGCACGCATACGTATCTTGTATTTACAATTTTTCTTCTCGTTTTACTATATTCTCTTGACATTGTTTAGAGTTTTTTGCGTTTGTACAGAGTTTCTTGGCATTTCATTCAACAGAATACAAAATACAAAATTTTTAATATTTCATGAAATTGTTCACCGGTAAGAAGTACAATTTTCATTATTGCAATAGTTTACAATCTTTTCTCCTACACTGCATGAAATTATCAGTTTCATATAATTTTGCGTAAGAAACATTGAGGAACGTAAATAAGCAAAAGTACAGATGAACGCTGCAAACGTGCACGGAAAATTTTAATGCTATGTTTCTTCAATGTTAGATTGAGGTGATCAAGTGATCAGATATTAAAAGAATATATGTTATCTCATTGACGTCATAAATTCTGTACGGAATGAATTAGTAATATTATATTTATAATAAGTTACATTGTTTAAAAATAGCAAGAGAAAATGTTTGAAAACCGCGTACACTTCAATCATCAACATGGGACTCAGAATAAAGGAAGTACATTCATTAACAGTGACTCAGCTATTTAAGAAAATTGCCTCTGCCGTATATGTCAGTATGATTTCTCTAGTTGCGTTCAGTACAGTTCAAGTCGCGCAACTTTAAAGTAACTAGTCTTTATTTTTCCTTGCTCTTCAGACACATTTGTTATCGTTACTATTATATCATACAATACAATCATGTTCCCGAAGATAGAAGATCGAGTGGTATACTAAATTCACAAAAGAATCTACATTATTTAAATTAAATTTTCATAATTATAATTTTTTGTCATTATACAGAATATAGAAGACTTTGCGACGGAGAATAATATATTAAAAGGTGTTCCTAGAAAAGTATATAATGATACTAATATTGGTGAAATTATTTTGGAAACATTCAACAATAAACCGAATCATATAACACAGGTAAATAAATAAATGCGTATTTAAAATTTAAAATTTAGATAAATCATTATACATGATTCATTATTTATCTTTCTATGATAATATTAAAAGAAAAGTGAGCGCAAATTCTAAAATTTTAAATATTGTGCAGATCGAAGTGGAAACCGGGAAGCAAACTACT
>UELV01152542.1:0-14580 GCA_900490015.1 Megastigmus stigmatizans
ACATGTAATCATATGTAAATTAAATAAAAAATATTTTTATTTCGACATGTACAATTTAGTTTACTTAAAAAAAAAACGAGAGTTGTCTGAACATAGTCGCAGTTATTTCAAAGGCCACACTGTTGAATTGAACGCAAATCGAGTTTGATGCATTTTAACCACGAACTCGTTGTAAAATCAACTATTCATTCATTGACTTGACTATACGTTGTTGAATCAACTAACAAAAAGTTGACTTGACTATAATTTTGTTAAAATAATGGCATGTTTGTTAAGTTAACAATGCTATTGTTGATACAATTGAATTTTTTTCTCTGTGTACCTTCAAATTCATGCAGACCGTCACAGATCGATTTTCATTTTCACCTGTAGACACGTGTTTTGAGCTTTTGCATGAAAAAGGTTTTTTACTTTACAAACAAATCAATATTAGACGCAAAAATAGAAATAAAATTTAAAAAGAACCTGAATTTTCAAACTTTTGCGATGATTTTTTCAAATGTGATGAATTTTGTCTAGTTTTAGGAAAAATTAAGTTATTTACGGAAAACTGAAAAATGACTCTCAGACACTATAATTTCTTTTCTCTGAAAATTTAGTATGTTTTTTAATGCATTTTTAAAATTTTAAGGGGGTCCGGAGTCGCCTGTTTTACTGACATTAAGTTTCTTTTAAATTTTCTAGGAATAATGTTTTGAATAAGTCCACTAGTTACTGCTTTAAAATTGAAAAAAATACTTCAAATGTAAAAGTTATTATACATTTTTATATTATTTAATAATATAAATTGATTATTTAGAGGTTTTAATAAAATTCAGTGACATAATTTTCGTACCATTTTAGTTTCTCTGTTGCAACGAGGCAACTTTTTATCTAAATATTGCTTTGTTAGAATCTTAATTTTTTCCGAATTATAGATTTTTTTTTTCAAATAAAATTAATTTAATTAAATACATGCAACTATTATTTTATTAATTTTTCAATGTTTAAAAATATAGTTTTTTAATAGTTTATTCTCTATTATTAACTAAATTATATGCAGAGCTAAATGCACCATGTTCTAGGTAGTCGTTCTAAAAATTATTTTTGCAAATAAAATTACAAATATCTTTTTTATCATAAATAGGCAACTTTATTTCAATTTAAAGGCTTATGCAATACTTAATATTTTGAAATATAGACTCATAAACTTTCTATTATTACTTATTAATTACTTGAAGTGATTTTTTTAATTTAATGGCCAAGTAATGATGACTGGTCAAAGATAATCTATAAAGTTAAAAAATAATTCTAGGCAGAAGAATTTACTAGTCACTTCTAACTTTCTTTTTCTAAGATTACATCTTAATTACGATGTAAGGATATATACCCCATGAGATTTTGAAAATGGTATTAGTTTTTTTTTAGTTACCATTAGGACAAATCTTTTTAAAAAATGATTTTAAATGATATTTAATATTATCTTACATTAATCTGACCTTATAAATTACAGAAATTTATTTGATAAAAAAAATAATTGTCTCAGAAATAAGAAAATTTCTTACAAATGTTCACATTTCATAATCAATATTATTAATTTTTTTTATTAAATATTTAATATCGCTCAATAGCTTGTAGAAAGAAAATAGAAAGTATAAAGATTCTTGAATATTATTGAATATTGTTAAATTAATGAATGAATTGAATTGAACAAATCTTTCTTCCTGTCAAATAATTCGACTTTAACATAATTTAGTTTTTAAACTGTAATGTAGTTGGTGTGATAAAATATGAAAAATTTCATAAACATGCTACTGCTTCTTCTGTACAGTTACCAGGACTGTCGGTACTGCGCAAGATAGTGTTGAGATAAGACTGGAATGATAAGAATGCACCAGCACGTCAGCGTTTAAGTATTTTTATTTATTTTAAATATTATACCGAACGCAATGTAACTGTTATTTATTAAAATATATAGTTTAAACTATAACATATTCCTCGCAGTCATTATTATATAATCTTTTTTTGGTGCCGTTTATAAAAATGACTTAACATCTTAAAGAAAGTGCCTGCACGACCTAAATATGATAAATAGGTTACTATTATAAAGACTAAAAATATATACCTGCTCGGTTTCTAATACTTATTAAGCAGAATATTTTATAATGTAAGCTTAGTTACGATAGGTACTGAGCTTTGTTAAACAGTTGATTGCTAAACTGCGATTAATGGGAAGTGCACATAACGGTAATGACGTTTCTAATTTTGAAAATTCTATTTATCGTAAATTAGAATATCCGACAACGCATAAAAAAGAAATGTTATTGCACAGCTATATTTCTTTTATACACATAAAAATTAACTTTTAGCATTTTTAATCAGCTTAATTCAACTTGAGATTATTTCATTTACTAAATTATATTTGTAACGAAATGAAAAAGAAAAAAAAACAGAAGCTTTCAGAACTCATATAGAAAGAATCCGATTCCATTAGCACTGAAGCTGAAACGGTTAATGCAAATTTGTACGCAGAATCAAATCGGCGACACAAGAAAAACATAATAGAAAAAGAAAAGGAAGTAAAATTCCATTCCGTAGAATGAGTCCTCCTCTTTAACAAGGAACAAGAAAGCAACAAAAGACGACAAGTCGCGGGTACATATGTCATCTCAATGCTGGTAGGACCTGGTCAAAGCAGCCAAGAAGTTGGCCTAAATAAGACAAAAGAGAGCTGCCCATGAGAGGAAAAATAAACGACAGTTTCCAAAAGCGGCCGCTACCCGCGTATAGAGAGAGATATAGCAAGAAAGCGTAGGCTAGTCGCTCGAAAATAAGAGCCTCTTCTTCAAAGAGCTGCGCAAGAGTCCGGAACAAACCACGCGGAGTTGGCTGAAAGAGCCCGGAGAGTGAGAGAGAGAGAGAGAGAGAGACGCCTGACGACGACGGCGAGGAGAAAAATTTCTTTAAACGCAGTCCTTTTGCGATCATTAGTCGGGTGTGCAGAGGAAGAGGGAGGCGTGAAAGATCATCACACGCGAGAAAGAGAGAGAATCTCGCTCTCCGCGCGGCGCAGAAGCCGCGCATCTGCCAGATGGCAGAAAGGAGGAAGTAAAATTAGTCGCGATTTCGAGAGATAAACGTTGCTGTTGCTGCTGCTGCAGCTTCTCTCTCTCTCTCTGCCCTCGAGCTATACTGTACACATTATTCATATATACAACGCTTCTCCCTCATATGATGGCAGACGTGCGTCTTATGCACATGCTCACACACGCCTATAAACAGCAAGTATTGGTTCTCCACGTGCGCGCGTGCGCGACTGTTATACAACAATAGGGAGCACGCGCGCTCCTTTCGCCTATTTGTCGGCAAATTGAAGGGCTCGAGGCGCCACATTGTGTTTGTGTGTGTGTATGCCTTCCCGAACTTGGTCGACCCTCTTTCTTTTCTGCACATCCAACTTCAAGGTCGACCAAATACGAGGGGGGGAATAAATACGTCCATTTTTTTTTCCTCGTTTTTATTTGGGCAGAAGATGGAGAAACCGGTGCTTACCTAACCGTCGAAAATTATTGTACACGCGCATTCCGACGAGAGAGATCCAGTAAAGTTAAGTGCACGGGGCACGAGCGATTCCGCGGCGACGCCGGCTGAGCGCGTGGTTTCGTTTCTTGAGGCTCTTTCGAGAGGAGAGATAAATGACAAAATTAGTCGTCGTATACACCTCAAAATAGTTATACCCTCCTTTTTCTTTTCTCCGCTTGTATCATTGCGTTAGATTGTTGCTCTGTTCTCGTTGAGTCAGATTCTTATATCGTGACGTCTCGAGAGCTTTGTTTTTTTTTTTTTTTTTTTTTTGGTGTGGTGAAAATAATTTTAGTCTTGCAATTCTCGCGCGTCATCTTGTTTCGGCTAAACGCACGGTTACGAACTTTTCATTATTTTGAATTAAATGTGATTGCGGCCATTTACAAATTAAATAAATGTGTTTTGCGCGAGATGTCTGCAGGAGTTGCGGAAAAACTTTTATAATTTCTAACTATGAAATGGTACATGAGTTTCATTTTAGGTTTTTAAAGACTTTTAAGTATGAACACTTTCAGGAAAGGATTAAGATAGAGTGAGTGTCTGCACTATATAGGTCAATAAAATACCTATACAATATAGATTGTAAACGACATTTGATTCTAACCATCATCAAAAGTCGTCATGACTCATTTCCTTTACTTCTCGAAAGCCTCTTAAAAAAAATCCATATCATAGCTTAAAACATATACCGTAAACAAACGGTCCACATTCACCTAAACTGCAGTTGCATGATTCACATGAAATACATTAAAATGCAATGTTGGAATTCTCCGCATATCCTGAAACTTTTGTATATATATATATCGGAGTCCTGTCAGCCATACAAAAGCAAAGCCTAATAGCAGAAAAATAGCAATAGCGGCAATTAAATTATTTACGCTCAATTTACGGGCCTTCATTACGCAAATTCATTTCAAGGTGCAAGCAGCACTAGCAGCAGCGCAGCAGCAGTACAAAACAGCCGCTAATAAAATAAACGCGAAAGAAGCCAATTCCTTAAGCGCGCCTACCTTTTTTTCTCTCTCTCTCTCTCTCCTCTCTTAGATACGCAGTCCGAAGCGAGCGTTCATGCATAGCGCCTATATATACATACATTCGCGGGGCCAAAGTGGCTCAACGAGCGCTTATCTCTCTCCCCCCTCTCTCTCTCTGTATATAGGTTCGCGCGCCGATTGAAAAAGGCAGCGTGTGTAGTGTGCCACAGCGATCGAGAGACTCGCGCGCACATGTCTGTATAATCAGATTTTACGGTGCCGAGAGCGCGTTATAACGCTCTCTCTCTCTCTCTCGCTGGCAGTCGCCCGAAGAGAGAAAAGAGAGATTGTGTCCGCGAGAGCGAGCTGCTGCGAGCAGGAGGCGGATTAATGGACTGGTTTCGTCCATAATGCGCGAGCGCGTCAAAACGGCCTTTAAGGACCGACGAGCGCGTAGCGTTGCGTTGCGCTGCCCAGCCGATCTGCCGTTATATGCGCATGCACGGGATCGGACGTCGCCTTATAATACACGCGCGTTTACGCGCGCAATTTACACGCGCGCTGGTGTTTATGCGCGAGCGACCGTGTATGTGTGTGTGCGCATCGTCGAGAGAGAGAGAGAGAGAGAGAGAGAAGAGGACTCGTTCGCGAGTCGCGAAGAGAGGAGTGAACGCGCGCACCTAATAAGTAATGCCGCTGCTGCTGCACGCCCGGTGCACCGGTGGATTTTACGATGACGAGATTTTACGGCGCCGCAATTTCCACCTCGGGACTACCTTCCTTTGACTTCCGCTTTCTTGCACGAACTCCGCATCGCCGTGGGCCGGGAAGACAAGCTGTCGTTCTTCTCCCTCTCTGTATCCTCTCTTATATGCCTCCTTTCTTCGGACACCTTATGGAAGATGGGACCGCGAGGAATATTTAATGTAGAGCTTTCTCTCTCTCTCTCTCTCTCTCTCTTCTGCGCGGGGCTATTGCTTACGAGGAATTCATGGCCTTATAGATTTTATGCCGATCCTATATATTGTATATGCCGTTTTATTATTACGTTAATAAATTGTGCCGCTGCTTTTTGGTTTCCGCGCGCAGCAGCCGCGGTTTGCTAAATCTTTTCTATTCGGTGCTTTTAAAAATCGAGATGTACTGGTTTTGATACTGTACAGAATCGCGGTATAGTTTGGATTATGAAGCGCGTGGCGTGAGATATAGAAATGATTTGTACGTAGAGTTGTAAACGGAAATTTACCCTGCATTTAAGGATGAATTGCATACCACAGTCGCATTAGATACTTCTGTTTTCAGCGCGAGTGTAGCGCGCACGCACGACCGCTGCAGAGACTTTAATTTGAATCTTGAAATTTACTAGTTGACCCGACAATGATGACTTATTAGGGAATTTAGAATTCACTTTTTGGACACTTGTACAGGACTGTAAGCTTATGATGCTCGTTATTCCTGTTTAGCGTTCTTCAGATATATGTTATTGAATTATGTGTATTAATTAAAAAATGTTAAATTTGAAAGTAAAATTCTTTGTATATAGTAAACATTCTATGATATACGTGCTATGATAGCTTTATATTTTCAAAGATGCAATAATGTTCTGTTTTTAAACAAATTCAATTATATGATTGTACCGAATCACTGAATCTATGAAATTTGCATTTATAATTAAATAAAATTACATTTAAAACTTAATAAATTTGTATAGAATCAGTTTTTATAACAATATTTCTCCTTGTGTGTATTAGCTCCTAATATCCTTTTCATCGTGAAACTGATTTCGCATACGATACAAAACATTAGCTATCTTGATTTCAGATAAGCTGTGCTGAATCATTTCCGCCATTACTTTATTTCCTATTACCTAAAAAGGATAACTTCAAAGTGCGCATTAGATTGTACTATTTTTACCCATCAGTTAAGAGAATATTTCATTCGCTCGTCGGTAAATAAATTAATTTTATCGCTATTAAATATACGTTCTTACACATACACTTTAACAAGAAATAACCATTACCGCGGCGAAGAAAACTTTTTTTGTTACTTCCCCCATTGTCCTCTTGTCTTTTCTCGCTGAACATTACTTATGCATATATCTATAGTCACGTGTAACCCATGCATTAATAATTAGCGCAAAAGTTCGCCGCCTAAAAAGGCCGAGGACAATGACTCGTCTCGACGCACGATGGGCAAGTACTAAGACCGTAATCTTCCTCGATGAGACGTGCACCTATTCTCCCATTTCTTTGTTTCTGTATAAGGAATTAAGCTCTGGTTAATATGGAGACAGTCGTCTGCAGTTTGTCGCTACATAGCAATGGACGCGATGTTATGTTTTCTCGCGACGACTGTGCGCGCTTCCGACTTTACGCATAGCACTGCTGCAGTGACTGGCAGTACTTATACTAGTGCATCTGCGATGAGGAGCAGAGGAGAGCAGAGCGCGAGCAACCCGTTATCTTAATGGGTCTGTTCTTGTTTCCTTAGATGTTGCGCATTTCTTTTAATTTTGCTTAGCGAACGTGAATTTTGCCACGCCGCCTGGACAGCGTAAACCGCGCGAGGACTAAGTTCTCCTAATGAAGGCGTTTATCTGTTCGCAGAAGTTTATGGACCACTTGTGCATTCTGCTGCTGCTGTTGCTGCTGCTGTTGCTGCTGCAGAATGTATATGTACACGCCTAAGGATCTTTACCTATCTGCGATGTGTATCTTAGGCCAAAGCCTATGAAAGCATGTGTAACTGTATTTTTAATGTGGCAAAAATAATGCAGCTCCACGCGGCGTGTCTTTAGTATTATTCGGATAGGCGAGATACTGCGGAGCTTGGAGGCTGTTGTATAGTTTGAGATAAGCGCTAGGCGACGCGCGTGCAGCTCGAAAGGTAAATTCAGTTAGTATTGAATATTGATTGCAGATTACAAATTACGCAAGCAAAACTCTATTTTTCATTCAACTATGGACTATTGCAGGATGAAAATCAGATGATAGCATACATTGATATAAATATATAGTACTTATAAAGATTTGATGGAACTAATTACAAGGAGATCACCTGCAGGAATGATAATTCTATATTAATGATGAAAATGAGGGAATTAAGTCCCTCCTATAGTGCTGATCGTTATAATTAAACATCCAATTGAAGTTGAAGTCGATTTGATTTGTCGTTTTACTTTAAAAAAGCTTATTCAAGTTAAATGTTGTTTACCTTTGTTGATAATAAATAAACTTATACAAAATTTAGGAAAGAATTTATGAATAAAGATAGTCAACATGAAGCTACTACTAAATCATTGTTTTTCAAAGCTATCTAACAAAATGACTGAAAATTTGAGCTAATATTTATTTTTTTAATTTAAAAAGAAAGAATTCGATGCAAATCGTGGAAATCATTTCTTTAGGTGCAAATGACTATACAGATACTGTCGTAAATAATGCCAAAAATAATGTATTTTGACTTATAACCGATGTTTCATCCATATTTCACTATAACTTTATCTCAAAACTTTTTTTTACCCCTACATGACAAAACTCCCTTTGGACGGAAGCGAAAAGCGTTATCAACATAAAAATCGTTCCAACATGACTAAACGATACGCGCTTATCGCTAAAATAATATCGATATATTCTCATATAACGCAAATATCGCGCTATCGTAATCGCACATAATACATATATCGCAACTGCTCATACTCGCTTAACTACCACGGCTTATGAAAATAGAAATTCGC
Source organism: Megastigmus stigmatizans (assembly GCA_900490015.1). Taxonomy (NCBI): domain Eukaryota; kingdom Metazoa; phylum Arthropoda; class Insecta; order Hymenoptera; family Megastigmidae; genus Megastigmus; species Megastigmus stigmatizans. The sequence continues at coordinate 8,275 of UELV01152542.1, forward strand.
GCGCGCTCGCGTTGTATCCATACATCTGAAAAAAAAAAAATTCTTTTTTGCCAATCGTTATCCAATAGTTTTCGCTCTGTTTAGTAATCCGCACCTGCGGCACGCAAAAATGTGTACGCGGCTAATTACCATCGCAGCACACACACACATATATATATATAATATATCCATTAGAAAACCGCATACATAGCCGTCGCACTTTGCTTTCCTTCCTGCGCCCGAGGCCTATGCGCTATATATACTTAAAACACATTCCGCACTTCAGCTCTCTCTCTCCCGTAACGTTGTCGCGCGGGTCCGTTCTCTCCTCTCTCCATTTACCCATTATGCGCAAACTGTTTGATTTTCCCTTTCGAGAATGCAGATATTGTAATGCGCTTTATTGTGCCATTGTATGAAGGAAGAAAAAGTATGTGTGTACAACTGTAAAAAAATAACTGGTTAATTAACCTCAATTATTATTACATATAGTTGAATTGATGAATGGAGAATCAATAGTTTCGATAAGAATGACGTGGTCGGCAAAGCGTGTAATTCTTTGTTTGTTACTGGAATGATTTGATGGACGAATGACGTGTGAAGCTATATACTTTCATTCATTACCCATAGGTATTAGAGTTTTATTTTCTGGTACGTATACTCGAATGGGTTCGAATAAGAAATAAATCAAAATATAATGTTTTACACCTCGAATGCACGATGAGTTTTTAATTTTTCAACGACTTTCGATACTGCTGATACAGCATAATATATAGTCATGATGAGTATACGAGAACAGAACATCTCTCTTTTCAATAAATTAGTCGTTCTTATGTAAAAAGTGAATGTATACAGAAGCAACGCATTTCTCCGGATTAAAAAATTTCTCCAATCGACAACCAAAGAAAATCGACAAAATAAATTAGTATACTCCAATACGCGGCGCAATAATAAAATTCCGTAACGGCGTAAAAGTGCGAGGAATTCGACTACGTTGACGGAATAGATTTGTCAAAAGATTACACACTCCGTCGAGACATCGCTGCCCCATCAGCTCCCTGTGTCCCAAGCCATTGATTTATACAAAGCTCGAGTTGTTTTGAAAATAATTCCCAAAGTAGGGAGCCTTTCTTTTTTAACGACTCGCGCGCGCGCGTCTCCTCGTGCTCCAACGAAAGGTTGGATCGTCGTATACGAGTCGTGGCACCGTCGAGCTTCGGAATCGTCGCGTCTCTGAATACAGAAACGAGAGGACCGTCGCGCAGTTGTGTGTGCTGCAGGTGAGACCGTAGTTAAGATTCCGAGGCGCCGACGCGCTGCAGAGCTCCTACGCTTGTGCGCGAGGCTATAGGTACAGTCGAGAAGAGCTGCTATGTACGACTTGAGCTCTCTTGGCAGGAGAAGAGAGAGAGAGAGAGAGAGAGAGAGAGAAAAAAAGAACCATTGTAGGAGGGGTATAGGGCACGAAGTCGACACGTCGTCCATGCTAAGGAGCCGTGCGTATAATGCTCCCCCGGATATTCGTCACCGGCGTTTTTTACGCGCCGCAATGCAGACTTTTTCTCTCTCTCTCTCTCTCTCTCTCTCTCTCTCTATATGTCTACACCAGCAGTAAGGAGTGGGTGTGCGTAAGACGCGAGACTCAGAGCGAGCGATGTGTTTTTCGAGTTACCCCGTGCCCGGAGATGGCTTTTCTATATATATTGCTTTTCTATTATACCGATTGGCGACGGTGTAATGAAATGAGCGCAAGGATGAAGATTCGAGGGAGAATTTGCCTTGGCGTGCGCTTGCTATCTTGTTGTGCATCCTATACTGGGTGTGACGTTTTCATTGTAAAGCTTATGTTCGGCTGGTAGTTTAAGAATTAGTTTTGCAGGATGTCGTTTGAAGAGGTCGAAAAAGTGAAAGAAATGTTTCTTTTATATAGACCAAAAATTACAATATTCATTAAATTACTACAATGATAAATTATTGTGTATATTAAATTATTCAGTAAATTACACGTGAAAATCTCAAATATTGGTTTCCCCAAAATTCTGAACTGCGTCGTTAGCGATAATTAGAAAGAACTAAAAATATACTAATTTTTCTTGCGCAAGAAGTTTGACTTTTTTCTTGTCTATTTTTAGTATACCTTTCAGATCGAGCCTTTGCGAAACGGTGTATAAGGCGGTCTACCATACACAGTCTTTTTTTCTGCTCTCTTCCTTCATTCTTTCGTGTTCGCGGCCATTAGATACGCTCGTGCTCAAGCCGACGAGTGAAAACTCCATGATTTTGCCTTTTCCTCAACTTCATTTCCTCGAATAACCCACGAAATTTTGCGCTCATCACATTACCGCGTCGCTCCGCGATTGCGCAAAATTGTGTTTTCATTATGTGCCTTTCGATTCGCAGCTATACTGTAATGGAAATGCGCACATATCATTATCGCTTCTGCCTTTTTCAATAACTAATTTTCTTCCCGTCAATAATTAAGGTTATCGTACGGAGAGAAAACACTTAGTAAAATTATGCAATACTGTTAGAGAAATTGTACCAAAATTTAATGTAAAATGTATATTTAAAATTGAATTCATACTACGAGAATTTTGTAGAATATGCGTGAATTTTAATTCAAATTTATAGTTTAATTAAAAAGCAATTAAATTATAGTGAGCTCGATACTTATCGTATAAACAAACCTGCGCGGGATCATAATTTAATTATTTTCCGCGTTATTTTCACTTCTTTGAATGTCCATAAGAACATTCCAAAGTATAAAAATCTCTATTAGCTCGGCGCATTTTTATACTTTAGTATATTCATCAATTCATTAGACCCTATTAATTCTTTTAAAATACCTCGTCGTATAAAAAGAAGTAAGAGCCTCGTTCGCCTCTCTTCAAACGCAACCACTTGGATATTTCATTAGGTGCCTGCGTAATGGTAAAAATATATTACCATCATCTATAATCGATACAACGAGTTAATATCTTACAGCTGCACGAGTCATAAGCATCGCGGTATAAGAAAATCTCGCAGGCCCTCGTAAAAGTTGCTGTGGCCGCCGCGGCTATCCCCATAATGTATATCTACTAATTTGCGTCAAATAATTCGATTAGGTATTTCATAACGGTTGTCTTTGAAGCTCCAGAATCAATCATGCTCTCCGGTAGGAACGCGATATCTTCTTTGGCTTTAAGAGAAGAGAGAGAGAGAGAGAGAGAGAGAGAGAGAAGGGGGGGGAGGGAGATAAACAGTTTCAATAAAGGAGATGCGTAATATAAAGTGCCGCGCGGAGCAAGTGTTGCTTCGCCCGGTATTTTATTATAATAAGCACCGTCATTTTGATAGCTTTATTAGTGAGTTTTGTATATAAGGTTGGCGAAAAAATATTCGTACATATCTGACAATTAAGCTACATATAAGAAATAGTAAAAGGCAACGGAACATGGAACGACGTGTAATTTTAAATTGCTTATATAGCTAAATCTGATAATCACTTGTGCGGTGGTTAAGTACAGCAGTACTTTATTGAAAAGGTGATGCGCACAATTTTTTAGGGATGTTGTGTATAAAAGTATACTTTTTCATGTGGTTATATAATATAAAGTGTCCATAAAAAGAAAAGTACACACTTCCGCGGAATGACGAGAGTTTGAGAAATCTCCACCGACTTTTAATTATTTATGCGCTAAAGAAAGAAAAAAGTTGTTTTTTTATGCATCTATAAACACAAACAAAGAAAGATTTCCCTTAAAGAAAACTTTCTTACATGCGGAACGGAACGCGCGATTAGATTTATTTTCGGGTGATATATATTTGACAATATTTCTTATCCGACTCTCCGCCATCCGCCCATTACTTCTCTCTCTCTCTCTCTCAACATTACAAAAGAAAGAACCCGGGAAGGAGAAAAATCGATTCGTAGCCCTCGCTATACGCGAGGATCAGGCCACGCGCATCTCCTCTCTTCTTCTCCTTGCGGCTCACACTCGTCGTCCGTGTGAGTGTATATACACGTCGTCTTCCTGTATAGGTACGCGTGAGTGTCGAAGGGGGGAAAATTTTCGGTCTACGACCTTTCGAGGCACGCCGACCTTTCATCCTTGATCGCACACCCGAGAGAGAGAGAGAGAGAGAGTCGAAGGTTCGAATTAAGCTGCGCTCATTTCCTTCGCCGTTGTCTGTATACGTATATAAGATCACGCGGAGAGGAGAGAGAGATGGAGGCGCGCCATTAATCAGCTCGAGAGACCGCGAGCGCGCGCGGTAATTCGAAAGCAATTAGAGGGTTGCGACTTGTGTGCTAAAGGGTATATATAAGGGTCCCCCTCCCCATTCCCCAATTGTAAATTATCGTCCGAATTTCCGCGTTTGCTAAAGGTGATGTTTATTTTGCCTCGAGTGCCGCGTATGTCTGGTGGATAGCAGCGCCAGCGCACGGCTTGATTATATCGTGGCTCGGCTCACGCGCGCGTCCTCTCTTTTTATCGATGCCGATAAGTTAGGAGGGGGAAGAATTGGGCATGCGAAAAGTGCCGAGTGGAAGATGCTATCGATGCGCGCGGCGTGAACCCATTGCTTGATTTATGTTTTTTTTCTTCTTTCTTTCTCGGATGCGCGACGCAATCTTGGTTATTGTAGCTGTATATGTATATGTATATGTGATCGAGATGATGAGTTAAACTACCATGGAGAATTGGTGTCGTGTGGCAACCAGCACGAAATTTTTGTTGCTTTAAAACACTTTTGTGAGGAAATGTATGGATAGTTGAGAAATTTGATAAAAAGCATGGAGAAAGGACGTTAAATAACACATCTACTTTTGGTCATTTTTCCTCGAGATTAACCAGTTTATTCGGAACAGGATACCCGGGATCTACTTTTTTCTTCTTCTTACATTTTTTAAAAGTTCAGCCTAAAATTAATAGATTCGAAATGGTGAATGTAGAAAATAGAAAGTAAATCCGTTTAAAATAGCGAGCCGAACTATCTGAATTCGCGTAAATACAGGTTTTTGATATAGAATCGTGCATTAATTGTTTCGAGCGGAATCGCACGGGTTCCTGCTGATTTAGCTGTTTACATATTCCCGATTCAGAAGTGGAATCATTGTATATTTACGTCCAAATCAATAAATATATATTATTTCACTTTAATGGTCTTCATTATAAATCCACTATTGTTACAACCCTGTAGCCCGATTAATTTCTAACGAGTCGAGACCGCGCGCGCATTCGTTCCAGATAACCGTTCGGTACTACAACAACTACGAATTTCCGCATTTGCATGAAATATCGTATATCCAAGCTTTATAACTTTATAACACGGATTCGAACACTCGTTCGTGTAATTTCATTAAAATTTTACCGCAGGCCAGATATCTGTTCGTGAGTGCATATATACATATGCATAAAGGCGCGAGCAAGTACAACGGCGGCAGGCTGCGCCACGATTATAACGTAACCATCCAATTTATTTTAAATAAAACTCAATGAATCCGGCGGCATATGTAATATCTACTCGCGCCTGTAACACACTTATCCAATTTCCCGAATTACTCGAGTGCAGCGCAAAAACTTACGCAACCTCCTACCCTGCCCCGTGTGCATAGGCGCGTCTATATCCTCACGCAATAAAAATCTCATCGGAGCAACAAGTTATAACGTACATAACGTACAATGCAAAGTTTCGTACAAAGGCTTGATTTTCTAAGTCGCGCAAAATTGCCTCTTCTACGAAGCGAGAGAGATTCGAAAGAAAAAAAGAAAAGAAAGGCGCACGGGAAGGAGAGCAAAATCAAATCGTCAAACCGTCACGTTCGCGGCACTTAATATTTGTTAAGAAAGACAATAGCCCTCAGAGCCACACACACACACACACACCAATGCGTCAAATTAACAAGAAAGAGCGAGCGAGTGTGTATACGGTCCTCGCCATATGTATATATAGAGCTCCGGAGCGCGCGCGCGAGAGAGAGAGAGAGAGACAGCACACACATCAGGCTGGCAGTGGTAGCGGCAGGAGAGGAGAGGCGCGGAGAGAGAGAGAGGGGAGGGGAAAAGGCGGTAGCGCGAGCAGCGGCAGCGGCAGCAGCTCCGCGCGGCGAGAGCGCTGGAGGCGGCGGCGGCGGCGGCAGTAGTCTGCGCACGACCATCGATCGAGCCGGACCTCGTGTGCCCCTCGCGTATTATTACGGGCCGCCAGGTACTATACACCTATTGCTCTGCTCCGCCCGGTATCAGTGACTTCCGGTACACTCCACTACCACCCGGCACTTACACTCCTCCGTTTCGTATATTCTGCGACTATTGTCTCCTATATATATATATATATATA